>JAHLSL010000093.1:4465070-4514134 GCA_025920805.1 Petroica traversi
GCGGAAAGGACAGCAGGGGCAGAAACAGCAGCAGGAGTCGGCTGCGGAATTCTCCATGAAGGAGATGTTTTAGAGGCCTCCAGAAGAAATCCTGCTGCAAACACTTCTAGGCACTCTTGGGAGGAAGTTTTTATCTCTAACTACTAAGTGGCATCTTCTTATTCTTCTTAATCACGAGGGACCGTTTCTTCCCATGTATCTTAAACCTGTGCTCAAGTCGTGCAACCACTGGTGTTAAGTGAAGCCCACTAATTAAAGCACATCAAGGAGCCGGGTAGTTCCATGATGGACAGCAGCTGAACTTTGCTTGGAGCAAAGATCTTTGCAGAGCAGCCTACAGCAAGACCTCGTATCTTTCACTATTGAGGGCAACTTTGGACCCGTTAGTGTAGTAATAATCAGTACTCACTTCCCTGGGCAGCACACTTTGCTCCTTGACTTGCAGGAAGATTGCTGCTATCAAATGTCCATGTTCTTCTCTCTATTGACACTTCCTGTACTCACTGTACACCAGCAAGGCAAATCTATCAAAGTCAGACATTTTAACAGAAACAATAGTCAGATCAGGTATTTGCACAAGCAGTAGAAGCAATGATGGCACATCCTGTCAGGCTTCAGCACAGCCAAGCTGAGGACTAACAGCTTTTTCCTTATTTTCTCGTTACCTGGTAATGCTCAGTAGGATATTATTCCTCAGCCTGCAGCTGCTGAGTGAAATGCTGTGCTCCTAGACACTGAGTGCATATATTCATAAAGCAAACATTTCCTTTTGTGTAGCTGGATGTTGAAGCCCTGCACTAATGTAGAACATACACACTCTTTTATGTCGTAGAGTTCTCTGAAATTTCCCTGGTTGAGACATTTGGCTCAGGATTGGGGGAGATGGACAGGGAGGGATTGAACATTCCAAATCCTCCAGACTGACATGGCAAAAGTAAATACTTTTTCATTTAAGGTTATGGGCTGGACAGCATTCATGAATCTTGTGATCCAGTGGAAGCTGTAAGGAAATCTGAAGCAATATTTATTGGTAAGTTTTACTTCTCACTCTTCAGTGAAGGTTTAGAGGGCACTGGATTAGTCCTGCTAAGAGGTGCCACTGAAGACCAACAATTAAGCAGTTAGGCCTAGTAATTAAAAACTACAGTACTTGGGAGCCCTGAGACCTTCAATTTAGTGGTGGGCTGGGAAGTAGGTTTATTAAGGGAATCTTATCTCCAGTAAATTTCAAATTATTATTTTGAACAGTAAAAATATGATCATAACAGCTACCATCACTTTATCAAGCCCAAGAAGTTCCAGTCCTAATACCATGGTCCTGGGTGTTGGAAGAGAGGTCACTGTCAGGCAGTGCCAGCTTTACAAGGACAACTCAGGGAAGAGCCTGTGGCCTGCCCAATGACCATTCTTCTGAAGCTTCTGGTTTTGCTGCTTCTCAAAGCAGGATACTGCCCTGAGTAGAGCATAGAACTCATTGAGCCTGCCAAGTTTGTAAAGGCTTCAATTAAAACTGATGGTGAGAGCATGTTAAATAAGCTGAACTTTCTTCCTGCAGGAGGTGGGAACACATTCCGTCTCCTGAAAGCTCTTTATGACAACAGTCTGATACATGAGATCAGGAAGAGAGTTCTTGAGGTAAAACTACAGATTCTGGCCAAGTCTGAATGGCAGGATCTCATGCACAAGCTTTTGTTCAGACAAATCCAAGCTGATTCTGCATTTTTGTCTCTAATATACATCAAATGTTGAGCCATCTCAGATACCCTGGTGAATTGAAAACCATGGCCAAATAAGGCTTCCATTGAGTCACTGAAAAGATTTAAGATCAGCAGTTTGTCTGCCTAGAGCAGTTTCCAAATGCAGGATTGCAAGACCTTGGGATGAACAATGCTACCTAGAACCCTAGAAGCCATCCCTCAAAATACCAACAAAGAGCAGTGCAGGATTTAATTTATGTCCAGAAGCCTTGTTTTTCAGCTTGAGATGTCCATCTTGCAGGTATAGATGTTGTTGGTATAGATGTCCATCTTGCAGGTATAGATGTTGTTGGTATAGATGTCCATCTTGCAGGTTGTCTGCAAATAAACTGGTGATAAAGTTGGATGCATATGTGCCTTTTAGACAGTGTCCTGTTGATGTTGAAAATCATGTAATTTTTCTATCTCCTTGGAACTGAGAGGTGTGAGTGCCATTGAGCCCTTCTGGTCAGTAGCACCAGTCTAGCTGGTGAATCTCATAAGGCACAGCAAATATACACCATCTCTGGAGGAGAACAGAAGCAGGGTGCTCCCTAGCAATGTGGAATTGCAAATGACTTGATGCAGATTTACACAAGCCACAGAAAGGCCAACTGCCAAGAATAAAGGTTAGCTAGGCCTATCTTAATATATAGAAATTCACTGTCTGTTGTGGGAATAAAAGCCAGAAAAGGTCCAAATACCAGTTAAGTCTGGATAACTACTTGGTTATATTATTACCAGTTGTTTCAAGACAGCTCTGTTTTTACAAATTGTTCAACATTACCTGCATGCTTGCATATTTGTGTGGCATTCTTCTACATACAGCATAGTACTCAGTACTAATACCTAAACTGTGCTGAACTGGTCATGGTATTGGTAAGCTGATCCTGTGACACTGCACTTAGCTTCCCATGGTCTGCTCTCTTCAGAAGCTTCTTAAAAGCCAGTTCAGATATTTCCTGTAACTGCAATAGAGGCAAGTCTCTCCTCTTAATAGCAAAGTCCAACATGCACTGATAGCCTGTTAAGTTCTCTCTTGAGAGGGCACAGAATTGTGAGTACAAGGCAGGCAGCAGTTCTCTGACATGGACAAGCTCCTGCCCACCTCAGAACATGGGTAAATTAGCAGTGAGATGAGCCAGAAGGACTAAGTCTGATCTGGACTGCTGAGTCTGTGAGATTGATAGGAGATGCTATAAAATGCAGTTCCTAGTTGAGGTGCTGCAGACTGATCATTGCTTTTCTCTTTCAGGATGGGATTCCTTACATGGGATCCAGCGCAGGAACCAACGTTGCTACCATCAGCATCAATACCACCAATGACATGCCAATAGTTTATCCACCTTCCCTGCAGGCTCTAGGATTAGTTCCTTTCAATATTAACCCCCACTACCTGGACCCAGACATTAAAAGAACTCACATGGGTGTAAGTAAAGCACACCAGAACACACACAGTAACCAGGGTGCGGAGGAGTACAAAGTGTGCATTTCTGAGGCCTTGCAAAGCTATAGAATGTCAAACAGCTGCTCCCTGGAGAAACTGGAAATGCCAATGAGGCATTAACACTTTACTTCTTCCTAGAACTTTTCTTTGCGTGGGAAGAGGAATTGGCAACAGTATTATTGAACCAAGTGTTTTTCACCAACAGAAGCCCTGCAATGTCTGAAATACTACTGCTTGATATATGGCATGGAATGGGAGAATTAAAAAAAAAAACAAACTTGAAGATGCAAAGCACTGTGATTCTGGAAAGTTATGTCTTACCTGCTGCTTGGGAAGACTTAACTTAAACATAGATTAAGAGGCTTAAATATCTGAAGACCCAAAGAAATGATCATAACAGGGAGATCTTGAGATTCATACAGCTGTATAAGAAAATACCTAGGCACTGGTGTCCTTTCAGGGAGCACAGCCTGTAACATCTAGTACAAAGCAAGCACGTGCAGTAATATAGCTGAAAGAAAAACACTTTAGCTACCAAGCACAGAGATTGATTCTCATACAGTGGGCATGAGCTGCTTGTTGAATAGCACATCAGCTAATTCCTCAGGGAGCAGTCTGTGTGGTGCATCTTTAAACAACCTAAGCACTTTCCTCCTTGAAATCAAAATTCTATGGTTAGAGGAAGTATTAAGAATTAGGGAACAATGAAGAGATGGTGGATACGGGTGTGCTTCTAGAATTTAGGTGAAGTTGTAGGTATTGATTTGATCAGTTTGTCATTAGATAAGCAGGCATTCTTTTCCCTATAAATAACTCCTGCTTTTTCTCTCAGAGGAGGCTGGAAGTTCTGTGCTGTACCAAGTTCCTGCAGTGTTCCTATGTTTCCTATTTCTTTACTGTAGCTCAGTTCAGCAGCAAACCTCATGAAACATGACAGAGCTGTTCAGAGAAGGAAATTCTTCAGTGTAATACCTGCTTGAAGACAAACAAGCAAATATTCAATCACTGAAAATCCATGCTTCACTACTCTCTTTCATGAGGGTGGCACCTCAGGCATTTGGTTCTACCGCCTTCCTGGTCGTATTAGTACTATCTCTGCACACAGGGATAATACTAATAAAAATGGATGGATTGAGTAGAATTAAGTTTTAAGGCTTTTCAGAGTTGGCATTTTGTGAGTTCTCTTTGATCAACCTGCAGTAAATTGCTGCTGGTGATGAAGGGTAAAACATCTATTAAGAGTCAATCCTGCCATCCCATTGTGCTTGAGGGAAAGTGCCTGCTTTGTTTAATGTTATGAAATTGCTTGATGTCATGCTGCCTGGATAGCTCCAAGTCCTACCTTATGGCCTGGGAAGCTAAATCTGTGCTCATTATTGCAGGAGACACGAGAGGAAAGAATCCGCCAGTATCATGAAGAACCAAACACCCCTCCAGTTCTGGTGAGGAGCAGTTCTCCATCAGGAAGCTGTAGCATGAATAAACATTTTAAATGCACTCATAGCTCTCAGTGAGGGATCCCTGCCTGTCAAGATTTACAGAGCCATGGCTTGGAATGCTAATTGTATTCCTGCTAAGAGCTTCAGCCTTGGATATTGCTCAGAAACGTAAACTCCTGTTAGTATTGTTCAACACTGTTTTAGGCAGCTTAGATCTTCCCAGTCACAGGCCACCAGGCATACATTGGGTGTTGGGGGTGCTGTGCATGCAGATGGGACAATACCTCCCTTAATCTTTTTGCAGATAGTCTTAACTTTAATCTCTGTAATACAGTTTCTGAATTAGAACATTCAATAGTGTATATGTAATCTCAGTATATCTGTCTCTGGAAGTGGAACCTCCATATTTCCTGTCCCTGTGTTTGATCTTGTAGTATAAAGTTTGTGCTCTTAACAAACCCAGCTGGCTATTGCTTGGCTCAAACTGGATCTAAGAATGGTGGGGTAGTGGAAGTAATGGTGGGAAAAAACAGTTTGCTCTCTTCCTTAATGGTTTCTCCTTAAAAAGTGAAAACTGAAAGAAACAAGAAAATAAATTTCTAAAACAAGGTAACTCACCTAATTCTATCTTTACCTCTTTGTTAGGTAAGGGAGAAGGTTTAGTCTGTAGTCATGGTGAGCTGCACTAAGACTGGCCTGCTTGTGACAAGTATTCTACCCTTTCAAATAACTTGAAAATCATGTTAAATGTTTCCACCTCCACCAGGGCTTGCGAGAAGGTACGATGCTCTTGGTGGAAGGAGATAAAGCCACGCTGCAAGGAGTGACAGGAGCACGTCTGTTTTTGAGGTAAATGCTTCACTAGAATTGATATCCTCCTCCAGACAGAAAGGAAGAGAGGCTGCTGTTAGTCCCCTGGCACATGCTGCCTGTCCCCCACATCAGAAGTTACATAATCCCCTGGTTCCATTTGTCTTTGGGAAAAATGTGATTATTGTTTAATGCTCCAAAGGAGCCAACAGTATGACAGCACTCCAAAGGACGTATGACTAACCTAGTACATGCTTTGGCATTGCATCCATTGATGCTTGTGTTTCCAAATTCTAGGTACCTTTCACAGAAAGAGCCCCAATCGTCAGTTTTCTTTTATTGAAAACCAAGGAAATGACAGTTTGGTCCTAATGAACTCAACTCCAGAACAAGGGAATCCATATTTATAATCATATGGACATTATTAAAAAATCTAAAATGCACGTCACATGATCTGGGCAAAGAAAGGAGTCAAAACTCTGCTTGTTAAGAATAAGGGTGCCTTGTTCCATCCTTAGTAACAGACAGAAGCAGAGTAGTCCCACCTCCAGTTAAAGCTCACGGCATGGTTTGTCTTGTTTGCAGGGGTAAGAAACCAACTGAACATGAGCCTGGAACAGATTTCAGTTTCCTCCTGACTGACAGTAAACCCTGAATCCATAGCCTTCCATCCTCTGCAGCAAAAGTTACTACATGGGGAAGACAATGAGGAAGGAAAGAGGTGCTTCTAGTCCCAGGGTGGGTGTGGAACTTCAGCTGTATAAATGAAGATAAATATGCATTAGTGGGCTCCTTTCCTCACCCTGATGCATGTCTTGGACATCTCCTTCCCAGCAACAAGACACTTCTTATTGCAATACTTGGATAATCATGACTATTCAAAGCTTGAAGGGGTCTGTACATTCACATAGCCACTTTGATTCCTTCCCTACCAAAAAAAAAAAAAAAGTTGCCTTAACACAATTAAGAGAGGACACTGTGTCAGCTCTTCCTGCTGCCTACTTTTACCTGCTAAATAAAAGAATTGTTCCTTCAGTGTACTCCCACACTTAGTTTAATTTTAATGCTATTAATAAAGGGAGAAGTTATGCATTCAATTACTTTTATTTGCTTCAGACATGTTAAATATATACAATGCTAATTATGTACAAAAGTGTGCATGTTAAAAATTTTCAGGTTACAAACTTGCAAATCCTAGAAAAGTGCAAAATTTTAAAACATCTTCCACCATGCTGTACAGGAAAAAAATCCACCATTAGCTGATATACACACTCTAAAAACATATTGATCAAAACAAAGTAAGACATACAGTATACTCTTAAAGCACCCAGAGGGAAAAACATATTGCACAGAAGACGGACAGCAAGTTCATTACAGTGCCTGAAGGCTCATTTCTGAAAGTAGCTATTTCCAACACTCCTCAGACCTAACATTTAACTCTTTAAAAAGGCATTTTTTGGCATTTAAAAATCCATTTGTAATCACATAATTGCACAATCTGTAAGAATTATCAGAAGATATGGTTCGCTGTTGTTGTAAGGCCTTTGCTTCCACCCCCTGATTAGCTTCAGTAAAAATTCATCAGGCAAACTGAGTAGCATCACAGCTTCCATCAAAACACTGACCAAAGGGAGGTAAATCTCACATGCAGCATTTCTCTAATCTCGTATTAAGTTGCTCCTGCAGAATCAGAATACATATTGCAAGTTTTTCTTGAATTCTTTTTTCCCCCTCATGGCTTTCTTTAAGAAACAGCTCACAGCTGCATATGACTAAAGTAGTACTGTCAGGTGCAAGACTTAAGTTTATTTTAAAGCTATTTCAAGGCAAAAAATACGGCTCCCTTGAGAGGAAAAACACTGACTAGATAGGAACCTAAATAAACAAGTGGCCTCCAAGTTCAGTTAGATCTATGATATACATGGCTGGATATTTTATATTCCACTTTCAAAACACCTTAGCAGCTTTAAACCATAATCTGTACTGACAATCATGCTTCTGGGACAGAAGATGCGTGATGAAATTGTGTCTGTGCTGAGTATAAGCACTAATCTAAACTCTGGAAATACCTGCCAAATTTCTCAACTCCACTGGACAAAACTAAGAAGAACACACGCTGAAGGAACTCTATTGAAAACAAGTGAAACACCTATTTTATTTGGGCCACTTAGGTAAATGGTAACTAAAAGAAAGACACAGCAGTCTTCTTCCACAGATGCACAGCAAAAAGGTGAGTTAAAACTGAACAAGGGTACCTTGGACCAACACTGTGAGCAGTTCCTCACGTATGGGGTGAAGTGAATGGCACTCAACTGAAATGCAGAGCATGCTACGGTGCCACTCACAGGCATTTTTACATTCAGGCATCTGATATCTATAACACTGAAGGGAACAACAGCATTTTACCAATTTTAAAGTATTTTTTTATGCAGTAACTTTTTAGAAAACCCTTGCTTCCTTCTAAAGTATGTGCTTACAAGGGCAATTTATTAATAATAATATTAGTAGGCTCCTTGGAATGGAAGGAAAGACATCTTCCAAACACTTCAGTTGACTCTAACATTGGCATACAACAAACCCACACGTAGATACCATGGAAACTTATTCTCCCCAAAAGGAGACTACCAACAAGTGTCATGTTTACAGCCAAAACCAACACAGCTTCTAAGCCAAAAAGCATACAAAGACCTAGAAAGCACTGAAGCACATGCTTGAATTTCCATTCAAATAAATATAACCCTATGTAGTGCTTTCACATACCTGTATTTATTAGATCAGGCCCTAGGTTCACACTGGGATATGCATTTATATGCGCACACTTCTTTTCTTTTAATTCTTTGAAAGGGAAAAAAATACAGCACCTCAGCTCAGCATTTAACATAGCAAGCAAGGTGCCTTTAGCAGTGGATGACAGGAATGTTTCAGGTGACAATACAGAGCATGTGTTTGCAGAGATTCTCAATACAGGAGCAGAAGGAGGTTGAATTCTCTACACCCCTTCTAGCTCTAAAGCTCCCTACCATTCTATAATCTGTATATAGGTACACATTTTTAGCTAAATACACGTACACAGTAAAAGCTTTGTGCAGCATTTGGTTCCTTATCTTTTCTAATGATTTTGTTAATTAAGATTGGGAAAGGTTTGCAAAGGAAACAGGGAGGAGGAAGACATGGTTTAAGGAAGTGAGGTATACAGCTCCCATTGACTAAAGCAGGAGTTAAAAGACCTACCTGATCTGTGCATTACAAAAATAAATTTATCATTCCTGCAGGACTATTTTAAAGCAGACTGATGTTACCAGTCCCGTACATAATTTTTCCAGTGCAGAAACTTAGTTCTTTGCACTCATTTAAAGGACAAAGAAATACAACTTTCAAGAGGATCCTTATAAGACAGCCAAATGCCTTGGCCATTTAAAGCCTGTGAAGATAATATGCATGATCTAAGGTATGCCAGAGGGGAAAAAGCTGATTTATATCAAAGTTTCAGATTAGCAAAACAATTGTAATATGGATGTGGGTGAGTTTGGGTTTTTTTTGGAGGGTAAGTTCTGGGGCTTGGGGGTGGTTTTGTTGGTTTAGGCTTTTTTTTTTCTTTTAATATCAAACAATCTATTTTCCTAAGAAAAGCTAATTTCCACAATGTGTATTAACCATCAGGAGAAATGCAGTTACTTTAGGACTGGGATTATTATTTTGTGCTGGTAAGGTACATGGATGATAGAAGACGTGGTTTCTAGATATCCTATGAGTAATAGATAAATGTATTGATACAGAAAAATTTGCCTAAGTCAGATGCTAACTGGAAGAGCATTTCACTTTCTGTATGCTTGTATAGTACAGAACCAGCAAAGACTAGATGGGATTCTCCACAATAGATAAAAAGACAACTAAAAATACTATCAAAAGTTTTAAATAAATTGATTTAGAGATATTTAACAAACATTTTACTTGAAATAAAGGAGACGTCTTCTAAATAGCCTTTGGTATGCAAGTTCAAAACTGTGCTACAAAGAAGTTAATATTACTAACTACTTGATCTCATTTATATACAGGTATGACAAGTAGGTCAGTTTTCAGTTCCTTTTAGATATATATATATATTTACACTCCTACTTACTCATCTTCAAAGGTAAGCATATGTTAAACTTTGATAAATATTATTAGAGTTGTTCCAAAAATTAAACATAAGAAGATTTCACAAAGAAGGTCTTGACAAATGTAGTGCTATGAAACAAATGTCACTTGAGACTTTCTGAATTCCTGATTGGAATTCTCTCATCTCAAAACATTACTTTTTACACTTAAACAAATCTTTGATGAAAACCAAAGGAGAATCTTATTTCACCAATACTAACTCTGAAAAACAAAATGGGATCCTAAGCTTTATTGCTTTGAAGAAATCAAAGAATTATGAAAGTCAGTTCACCAATTCACAGTGCACTGCATAACAGGCTGCAATTCATCTGACCTAAACAGCTGGTCAGAAAAAATATTTTCTATTTTTAAAACATTATTGTCTAGTTTTTATGCAAATAAGTTAAACCCAAAAGAAGCAACATAATAGCTAATGCTCACACTTACAACTCTTATCTTTTATTTAAAGCTGGTTTGAAATAAAGGCAAAGTACAGACCTTCAAAGCTAAGGAGGTCTTTCCAGAAGGCCTCTGGCAAAGATGCCAGATGTGTGATGTTGTGCATCTCCCAATCCAAAGGCCAAGGATGTTTCCATTCTACCTGGGGCAGCTCAGAGCTCACCTGCCCACTCCTCTTGCTGCTGCTGCTGCTTCATGCTGAGCACAGACTAACCTTGTGTTTGAGAGCCCCAGAACTGCCCACATTTAAGCCTGTCCCAGATACTTGTGATGATCACCCAGTGCTTGTGATGCACTGAAATTACATATTCAAATGTCAAAGGTCTTCTTCACCATAGGCTATTTCAATTATTGCAACATTATAATGTTATATTTTAAACTGACACACTGCATTCAGTATTCTTTAATATTGAACTATTAAAAATGTTAGCTCAACTGTTTTATAAACGTACCTAACCTACAATAGGATGATTTCAAATGTAAACCCCTCTGTGCAAGTGGCAAGAAGAAAATTGTGCTCCCACCAAACCCGACAAAAGACCCATCTCCATTTTTCCACTAGATTCTGATAGGCTAAATCATGATGATTCCTGCCCCCTTCCCCTCCAAATAACACTTAGCCTTGTCTGTGCACTTAAACAGAACATTTATGCATCTAAAACCCATCAATTCAGTGCCCCAACTGAGTCTTTCAATCTCCCATAACACAGAAAAATCTCCCATTCTGAGCTGAAACACTCCTGAATCACTCTCCAAAGAGCTCCCCTGAAGTTTCTTCTTCATGAAATCATAATGGACAAACATACTTCACATTCTCATGTACAAACTTAATACTTCCACAGTATCCTTAGTATTTTTATTGGATAGCTAATTGATTAAAAACAGTATTTTTCACTTCTCTATAGCTTATTTGAAAACATCAGATGTGGGAGGTTTTTTTTGTTTTTTTTACATGCATGGAGTATGAAAAAACCCACACCACTCTGCTTTTGGAAGTTTAATCCTCTCTTGGCAAGTGACTCAGGAAAAGAATTCTTATTTTCTCCTAACTTTCCAGACAATCCAGTCTGTCACAGTGATTAGGCAGAATATTGCAACTATGCATAGACCCACTTGTTCACTAATCTGATTTATTATTAAATTTACAAAAGTTAAGAAAAAGTAAAACAACTTTCTTTACAAAGTACACTAATCAGCCATTGAGGAATTTTTTTTCAGTAAAGAAAGTGAGAAGGAAAAATCAGTTTGAATGAGACTAACATAACTTGTAAAGATTATCCTTTAGCAAAGTAAGGAGGTATTATTATTTCTATGAAATTAATAAATATTGTGCTTAAAGCTAATGAAATGAGATTATACATGATGTTCCTCAGGTAGTTCAACAGCTCCCCAGCTGCAGGGAATATCTGATAACATTTATGAGAGATACAACACACATTCATTTCAATAAATAAATAAAAAATAACAAGAAAAGCGATGGTAGAGGGAAGAAAGGGGGACCCAAAAGGGAATTAACAATCACTTACACCTGCCTTGTGTCTGTGCTCCCCTCAGCCCATGGGATTTTCTCCTTTTAATACATACATGAATATACATATATACACACACACATATATATACACACACATACACCTTCACACACTGATCTGGAAATTCGTATTTTTCCCCTCAGCACCCAGCTTTTCTAACAGTATTGGGTTTTTCATTTCAATTTAAATTCAGTAACATCAGAAAAATATCAGATTGATAGGAAAACACACACCCTTGTATCATCATGTATTGCTAAGCCAAAAAAAAAAAAAATCAGTAATGGCTTCTCCAAAACACAGTAAGCAATTGGATACAGCACACATAAGGATCTGATATTTTCTTTTACCAGGTCTTAAATGCATTTTGAAATGGATATATCATCTGTTTTTCCCTGCTACTTTTTACAGAAAAAAAAGTATGGCTAACAACTGGTTTGGTGGACACCAAGCCAAGAAACAAACAGGTGCTATTTTTAATTGAATTGTGCTGCAATGTTGCATAATGATTCTGCAGTGGAAATGTATCTTTTGTTTGCAGGAGTTGCCTTACTAATGAAGCAGATTGATCTTTGACCAATATAGATAATGAGTCTCCCTCTACATTTCTGCAAGGTATTAAATATATCAAGGAATTTCTTGGTATATGTATTAGTCTACTTTACAATATAAATAATTTTCAGCAGCAATATTTCCTACCTCCTTCAGCTCCTTCACCACCTCCAACTCCTTTGAAGTTATTCATGTCTGTACTTAAAACAATTTCTGATAAAGTAGTGCAACACAGATGTTCCCTGCAGAACAGCCTAAAATTGGAACTACACAAAAGAAGAGAGCAATAGCCACTTACATGAAAAAATGGTAATAAAGTTAATTAGGCTAAAAAACGTATTGAGAAGGTCGTAACTGTCATCTCTCCAATTCTGAATCCAACCATTGCAACTAGCAGAATTTTAATTTACTGGGGAAAAACAGTGCTGTCAAAGCAAAGCCAAATATCTTGTTTGTTACCAAGGAGCATCTGGCCCTACTCAGCTTTAAATCAAATGCTACTTATCATAAATTCAATTAGTAATCTTGGGGCTTGGAGACTTGTGGGGGGAGTGGGTTTTTGTTTTTTTTAGCCCTCTCAAAACACAGTTTTAGCAGCTGTTGAGAGAGGGATTTTGCTGTGAACAAGTCAACAGTTAAGGACAAATATGCAAGCAATCTAACTTGCATGAGTACATAAGCTTACTACTATACCTCTACCATAGGTTCTTCATCAACAGACTAAGAATCAAGGCCCTAATTACATATTGATACATTTAAAGTGACCAAAAAGATTAAGCATTTTTCTGGAATCCATGAGAGAAGGTAGAAGCAGCAATCACTTGGAATCTTGAGTGTTATATTCAGTCTCTCCTGATGAAATCTGGCTGAGCCGTTTGCTTGATCCCCACAGCTTTCGGGAAAGCTGACCTGAGCGCATCTGTTTGAAAGCAATTCAGAGAAACAAAAGGAGGGGGAAGGGATAAGGTGGATAAATTAAAAAGGAATTCAGACACTGAATCTGGTGAAATGCAGACGCTACAATGTACTGCATAAATAAAACTACACCAACAAAAATTGTTTGAAAATAAACTGAAAGTTACACTTAGGGATGATTCTTAGGACTGACAAAAAAGACACAAAACACTAACCACAGTCTTCTCTGTTTTTGAACAGTTAAAGGGATTTTACCCACTAATGTGTACTTATATGCTTAACCTACTTCACACGGCTTACAAAGAGTGTTCAGATTGCTATTTTGATAGGAAGAGAAAAGAAGAGGTGAATGCCAAGCAAAAATGAATCAAATGAGAAGAAAGGACATTTTATTTTAGAGATTTCAAACAGAAATTACTAGAAGTAGGGAAAAAATAGCCAAGATGAAAGACAGGGATAGCAGAATAAAGGAAAAAGAGAAAGGTTATCTCCTGGTATCAAATTTATACAGTCTTTCAAAGATCCTGGGTGAAGTGTTCAGAGGAATGTTTAAAGCAGAAGTAATTAATAGTGAATATTCCACAAGACAGATAACAAGCAACCAGAGGCCATCTTAAATGCAGCATCTGGTAGGTCTGCAATCTGACAACAGTTCATAAGAAACTCTTAATTACCTAAGCACAGGTTGATGATTGGCCAGTAGTGATCAGCCTGGCAGCTGATTTGGTTCTGAAATTCTGAAGTTCAATAAACAAGATTCATGCCTTTACACATTCTAGAAGAGTTCCTTGCAGTTACCACTACAAATGTTACACACTTGAGAGCTGCATCAGCACAACAGCAGTGTTCTAGAAAAGGCACAGCGCTGACCAGGATTAACACTAACAAGTGATAATTGCCCAGACTTCTCCAACATCCAAAACAGCTAAGTAATTGTTAAAAATACAAAAATATTTATTATCCTTCATATTAGATACTGTCAGTGCAGAAACACTAAAGGCCAATCTTAATACCAAGCAGCATTTCACTTTTTGCACATTAAAGCAGGTCCGTGCTAAGGATCCAATCCTCTGTCCTTAGGATCAATATCACCACTGAAAGCCAGAACTACAACACTGTCTTCTGCATACAGATAAAGTTCCAGGAATTAACACATTCCTTCCAAACTAAAAATAAATCATTCAACGAATGAACACCCCACATACACACACTTTTCAAATATATTGATTGATGCCATTATAGAAAACTAGAAAATCTGGGACATAATGTTCCCTATATGTTTGTGTTTAAAAAAAAAAAAATCTATTTACATGGATATTAAGCTTGCATATCATCTGAACTATAAACAGAAAAATCCTGGTAAAAAGTCATTGGAAAGCCTCTACAACCATAAAAGGAATCCAGTCTTTGAAACAAAAGTTTCTGCATAGTTAGAAAAATAGAAGTGATTAAAAAATCAAAATAAGAAAACAAAAAGCCTTCAGTCTAATGATACACACAAATTGCAGCCTACAAAAGATCTTGTCTATGGAATAGGAGGCTTAGAAATGACTGTGACTTTAAAACTGCTGTTACAACTATATGTTTAACCACATAATAATCAGCTTTTTCAATTCTACAATAGAAAACTGAAAGTCAGTGGAAAACTCCCTTCCACATCTCCAGTGCAAGCAAAATCAGTCTACCATTGTGTGAAGTCTTTTTCCAATATTAAACTATGCATCTCCTTGCAAAAAAACATTTTAAAATACTGACAAATAAAGTTGCTCTGTTTTTACATTTAAAATATAAAATTAAATTAATACACACTTTTCTGGCATGTACTAAAGATCATGCAAAAGTGATAATCACATTTTCAAATAAATACATAGCAGCACAATAGAGATTAAATTATAAAGGTAATAAGCAGTTTTAAGTTAACTCAAGTACTTTGAAATTCATGACAAGAAGTAACTAAAGCAAAAAGTACGTTTTGCACAAGAAAAACTGGGCATATCTATTTAAGAGATGGATACTCCTTAATTGATATTGCATATGCAGGACCAACAAGTTTATATTCACCATATGGTGCACAGGCATTCTGGGAACCTACAGAACTGATTCCCTGTGCATTGCCATTAGAGACACTCAACAGAAAGAAGTAATACCTTTTTCCCCAATGTCAGTCAATGTATATTAAAAGATAGAAACGATTAAAAAAAAAGGAAAGTAGCTTGCTCTCTTTCACTTCCAATTTTCTTCTGGAAGATTAATTCATCAAGAAGAGGCTGACAACACTATCCCATTCAGAAAAGGTTAGCTATTATGACTTTGCTTATTCAGATGTGAGAGATAAAGTCTGGAAGTTAGTCCAGCTGAGCTTCCCATTTGCGATCCCTACATACCTCTGATTCTTAATGAGAACTTTCAGTAGAGCAGTCTCAAAAGTTACTTGTTTCCCACTGAAAACTGAAACTTGCTCTTAAATTTACCCTGCCATAGAGGAGACCTCTTGCTCAACTGGAAAGCAGAAATAAGTGAACTTCCCACAGTTCGGTAGAAAAAGTTCTTGATGGTGGGTTTTACCTCTGCTGGCTTGCCAACACCAACGATAATCAACTTGCCATCCTCCAAGCCAACAAGGATGTGGCTGTACTCTTTGGTGACAGAAATGCAGTGGATTGGCAGTCTCATGGCTAAGGGAGAGATGCTCAGACTCAGGCTGAAAGGAACAAAAACCACAGAGAGAAAGCGCATCATGTATTTGCTTGCACGTACTGCAAAGAATCACACACAGGTGAAACTGTGCATCCACAGGATGCACTATAGTTTCTCAAGGAGATATAATTGGCACTTTCCATTATCTAATTGTAGCCCCAAAAGCTAATTGTATCCCAAAATAGAGCTTTTCAATAACAAGAACAGATGTGGATAGGTGAAGTCAAAAAGCGAAGACATTCCCACTGAAGAACAGTGCCATTAGTGCCACGGCTGCCTAAGTGACAAACATCCCTCCCATTCTGAGGGGCCATGGAGCCCCACAGAGCTAAGCAGTAAGTGGAGCTTGAAACTCAGCGCAGAATGACAGGAGGCTTGATCCTGCAGAGGCTGAGCTCCCTGTGACTACTGACGGGATAAGCACAGTTTGCAAACTGACAGCTCCTCCTTCAGTTCTAAGTGTTTAATTTGGAGTAATGTCTGGGAAGAAAGATCTGTTACAATGTCTCATTTTATTTTTCTCCCCATCTCAATTCTACCAAAAACATTTATCTGGGGGGCAACACAGAAAAAGCAACAGCTTCACCTATATCACCAAGCAAAGTCCATTACACATCCATTTCCCAATAAGCCTCCATATTTGTATCTCAGTAAAAATGGTGGTACACACCTGTAGAGATCCCGTATGGAAAGAAATCCCTGCAAGCTGCCCATCACGATGTATTCGCCAGTTACACACAGATCTGACACCTCCTCCTTCAGAGTCTCAGAACCCAGGTATTTCCCATTCACAGAATAGAGATGTAATGCATTTTTATCCTGAAGAGATCAAAAATAAATATGTCACGGAGGACTGATAGGATAAAGAGTGTAGTACTTGTACCTTTAGCTCATTAAAGGGGGCTAATTTGGCAACAACCCACAAACAATAAGGCTGACAACAGTCTCCTTATTGAATGGTACAAGAGTAATGAGCCTGTACTCGATGTGTAAGGATGTATGTGGAAGTTTCTGCAGCTACCTCTTGATGTAATGTTCTAACATCGTACCTACTCTTTAATTAATTCTGAATTACCTGGAAACATCCATGGATTTAATAGACAGGTTCCTATTTTATAAGAACTTCTATTAAAAAAGAAGAAAGCAAGATTGCACTCATCTTCAGCCTTGCTACTACCCTCCTTCCTTTCCTTGCCCTCCCAAATTCAAAAGCAGAAGGAAACAAGCATATTTCCACAGAGCTAGATCCAGAAACATTTTTTAGACAAGCCAATGACTTCTTGCTGGATTATAGACACATCTAACAAAACCATCTTAAGTTCTCTCAGTCTGACATCACCTTGAATCTCTTCTCTCCCTATCTTCCTAATACAGTTAGTATGCCTACATCAGGAAACTTCGTTTTCCAAGAAATCTCTCGTGTTTAAAGAAGCCACAACAGCTCTACCATTATTAAAGCAACAACACAGCTGCTCAACAGACACAACCTTTTAGCTATATCTCCAATCCCAAACTAAGAAACTGTGCAGACTGAGCATCTTGCACCCAGAACTTCCTGCTGCCCTTATAAGCCTCTGTTTCTGTGCACAGTGGAACTTGTTTCCCCTAGTTTTGCAGTCCAAAGTGGCTCTCCCAGAATGGCTCATTAGTGTATGCTTGAGTTTGGAGATTTTCACTAAACTCACAGGAGCATAATATGCCTGTCATTTACCCTTTATCCAAATTTCACTCGAATTAGCTAGCAAAACTGAAAAACATGGAAACTGACATTGCATGCTCAAAAAGCCTCATTCCTTCAGGAAATAAGAGTTAGATACACTTCTGATTAAAATCTTCAGTGACAGAAACACAGGTCTACCACAAACTGAAGTACCTTGAGAGTAGTCTTTCCTTCCACGCTGGTGTGGACAACAATGTGGCCTTCCCAGGACACAGCCAGATTGGGGACAGTGAGCAGGAGAGAACTCTCGCACGGCGGCCGCAGAGTCCTCACGTACTGACCCTTCCGAATGGTGCGGACAATGACGGTGCCATCCTGCAGCAACCACAGCCAGGGAAGGGGATGTTCAGCAGGGATATCGTCACAACACTCAGCATTTACATACACAGGATACAGGGAATATTTGGAAAGCACTTAAATCCCTAATGGGAGATAAGGACTCCTGAGCATTAGGAACCCAAAGGCGGCTTCTCCTTCAGACCATGTACTAGAGGCATATGAAAAAAACAAATGCAAGTAAGGCAAGAGGAGGACAGGCAGCAAATCAGCCATTTCATAAGTCACATTTATGAGTGGGCATTGTGTGGAGCACAAAGCCAGGGTTCAGCAGCCTGCCACTGTAATACAGTAAGGCAGACCATAAACAAGTGGCACAGAACCTTCAGGGAAGAAACAGTCAAAAAAACTGTTGCTATGAGAAGCTTAAAATATCCAAGGAAATAAACACATATTAAAGCATATCTGTGCAGAATAACACCACATGGTAGGTGAGACCTATGCTCTGCACAGCAGTTTGAGCCAATCTGATTTAAGCAGGCAGGGAAGGAGATGGCACATATCTTCTTGATATGCAAGGCTGAAGAAGAAGACCGTGAAATAGTGAATTGTTTTTTTATTATTCTTAATGAACTTCAAACTCGTACTACAGTCCAAGTTTGTTACAGAAGAGGCAAAAAAGGGGAAAAGTAGGAAGGTGCTTACCCTGGATCCTGAAACTGCCATATCCAGTTCAGTGCTGATGCCAACACTCGAGACCTCGTCAGTGTGCCCATAAAGGATCTGTAATGGCTTAGGTGCCAGCCCTACAGGCACTCCTCCCTGAGAGTAACAAAAAGTGCAATGACACATTCTCTTGCAGCTGAAGTACAAACAAAAAATGAACTTCTGGTATCTTCAGTACCAGTTGTGTGAGATAGATTTGTATTTGATAGAAGCCAAAGCCAAAGGCATAACTCACCACTCCAATACCAATGTATTGCTCTCTGTGTCAGCACCTGACTGAAATCCCAAGAATGAAGGATTATGTAGCTACTGGGTGGGTGTGAGAGACAATGTTACTCAGCTGACTCCTTCCTATCCCTGCAGGTGTCCAGGAGTGCAAGGACCACAGTGAGCAGCCCTAACAGGAGTTGTTCACAGACCCCATCCACACACTTGTTTTTCTCCTGTATATCTGGGCTTGTCCAGTTCTCAGCGTTTACCCTGGAATCAAGCACTATCTTCACAATAAAAAAGCTGAAAGCTGTTTTATTTAAAGTAACAGCAACCCTTTCCATTTTCCAAGGAAAAGGAAGCAATCAGTTCTTCTCAGTGAGTACCAGCAGTATGATATGCAAAGAAAATCTTGCAATAACGTTCATTAAAAATAGGAATGCTCCCACATAACTTCAGGGTATCACAGCTTTTGTTCCAGTGAGGGTACTGTCAGCATTTACAGACTTATTCCCAAACCATTTCTAAGGAAAGAACTGTGCTTAGAGAGAAGATATAGTAAATAGTTCTACAGAACTATTTATTTTCATTTCTGTTATAAAAATTTGATTGCCAACCAGGTCCTGAAAGTCTGAAGCATGCAGGAAAACACAAGTGTCATATCCAGAAGGTGCCAGTGCAGAGAAGACAATTAGAATGGAAATGCCAGTGTGCAGTCCGTTGCTGCCACTTTGTAAAGACCAAGATAAAAATGTCACAAGAAAGATTTGCTACGCATAAAATATAATTTATATATCTATTAATCAAAAAGACATTAAAAATCTTAAGAAAAAGCACTTCTATAAAAAGATAATGTCAAGAGGGTGACTTAATTCACAATGAAAAGATAAAAAGAACTAAGAAAAATCTCCAACATTTATCCCTACTTGAGACAAAAAACTACTCACAGGAGCATTAAGGTCTTACTTTTTTGACCATGCACTGTTGCTACGAAGTACTTCTTAGCAGAATTATAAATACTCCCACCATAAAGACAGCTTCCACTAAAGCACACGCAGTTATGCACCACTCTACTGCTTTAACATACCATTATAAGAACAAGGTGACTTGATGAAATCTGCTGTCCAAAACATGAGAGCTTCCCCCAGCAATTAATCCCATTTGTGTATCTCAAATGCAGCAATCAGAAATCAGCATTTAAATGCTGATAATGATGGAAACAGCTTCACATTTTGAGTGTAAGTTCAAACACAGATCACACAGCCACTTTCACTGTGTGACAGCATGAGACCGATATAAAAGAATTCTCAAATGCCAGTGCAAATGTAGGTAACAGACAATGCTGCCTTTGCTGTAGTCATCAGTAACCCCACAGAGAAAAGGCAGTGCTAAAATGCAACTAACTAGGAGTGAACAACTGCCTAGAAATGTAAAATTCTCATTTGTCTACCCTGAAAATAATCTATGAAATCTTTAAGAGAGCCTCTAAAATAGTGTACTTCAGATATATGGTAACTAACATGTATTTGAGAGAAGACAATGGGAGTAAAAATTACTAAGCTAATTGATTTTAGAGCACTATCTTCCCTACAAACCTGAAAAGAAATCAATAAAACATAATAGCAAAACAGAGAACAAAAATACATTCAGAAACTGCTTCTGAGTATGCCTAAATAACCCACCTGCTGAACTATTTGCCATATCATACAGGTAGTATCTCTGGAGCCTGAAATTAAATGGATTCCACAGTGGTCTATTGCCAAACAGGTCACAATATCTAGATAGAAAAAAGAAAACAGAGTTGTCACTCAGGTAATTAAGATTGATTTCCCACAGGCTGACAACGTGGATACAATTTGCAACTCTGAATCCCGATTTGCAGTCAGCATAAAACACTCCACTGTGAAAAGGGCTGATGACACAATTGAACAATGAAATCATCATACAGCCAAGTGCACCCACCTGACACATCCAGCTTTGCTACCTAAAAATAGCAGGCAAGCCTTGTTTTGAAACGACATCAAAGCACTACTCCAAAGACTGCGAAGCCATGCTCAAGTATTTCTGTATAATCATGATTCAACCATTCTTCTGTTCTTATGCTGCCCTTCCTTTACAGCTGCTGCACTGTGTGCCCAAGTGACGTGGCTGCATTCTGAGAGCACCAAACACACACAAACCCCTTCCATTGCCCAACAGAGTGACTGACCCATGTGCCTGATGTGCTGTCCCATCAGTTTGCCTTTGGTCAGGGATGTCACTCGGATGCTGTTGTCCCAGTGTCCGCCACTGAAGAGCAGCTTGGCGTCATGGGACACTGCAAACAACTTGGAGGTGATCTCCAGCCCTGGGGCAAAAGGACCACTCATGTTGCGCTGTGTTCTGCAGGCAAACGATGAGCAGTTAACAGCAACCTCAGCTCAAACCCACGGATTTTGCACTTCCTCTGTCTTTAAAAATCAGTAACAACTATAAAATCAGTAACATCTATAAAAGAGGCAAAACTCTCACTGCCACCAGTGACTGGAAGCAAGGCTTCATCTTAGATCTTTTCAGCCTGTTACACAATTGGATAACTCATGCCCCTACTAAACACTGTAACATTAAAGACAAAAAGGGATATTCTAAAAACAAAAAACCCAAACCCACCACATATACCTAAGTATTTCTATAGAGTAAGAACGCATGAAAACTGCCTCAGATTCCAAGCTTTTATCACTGAAAATGAGAAAAAAATTAGAAGTACCTCTAAGACTGAAGCCTGAAATGCCACTTACATAACTCTACTAGAATGCTGTTACAGATTAGAAATAATATTACTGAACATCAGACACGCATTCTTAGGTGAAAACTCAGACAGGGAACACAGCACTATCCACTGATTTTGAACAATTACTGTATTTCATTATTTTTGATGCATTCATCTACCCCTCTTCCAAATTTGCTTACTTGGGATTTGTCACTGTTGTATCTTTGATGAATGTAAAATAGTTGGAAATATTTTTGTCATAAGGCAGCCAACCATGAGTTCCAATAACGCAGTTCAGACTTGTTGTTACCTAAAAAAGTTTGATGAAAAAGTTGATGAAGCACAGGGGTTTATTTTCTGCTTGCCTTGATGCTAATCGAGCTTGCATAAAATTCAGCAGAGGCTTCTTGAAAATCTACCACAAAGGAAAAAGTACATACACCTCTCCCAAGTAAAACAAATCAATAAAAAATCCTGCTGAGATGAGTTAATCCACATTGGTACACAGAGCCATATTAGAATAGTCTATGTTCTACATAGGTCAGAGAAGTTGGGGTAGGAAGGATAGGAGGAGACAGAAACTAAAAATCCCAGCCAATCAACCCCTCTCAAACATTTAACTACAAGTCAGTCATTTAGTTTAAACCACTGCTTCTCTTCTCTGAATACTAATTGTTAATAGTAAATATACTAACACAGGAAGTTTAAAAAACATTGTACTACAATTCCATTTCTGAGGAAGTAGCAAAGGAATCTAAAAGATTATTTCATCAGATATTTATGAAAAACACAAGGAGAATTCTAGATGTGTCCAAATGACCTATGAATGTACCACATTCAGCCAAGACAGTAATTTTGACATACAAAATAGGAATATTGGAATTTTCTTTCCTGTAGAACAGAGGTATTATTGCCCTGGGACAAGTGTCTAGGCCATAT
This sequence comes from Petroica traversi, assembly GCA_025920805.1. Classification (NCBI taxonomy): domain Eukaryota; kingdom Metazoa; phylum Chordata; class Aves; order Passeriformes; family Petroicidae; genus Petroica; species Petroica traversi. The sequence continues at coordinate 4,487,409 of JAHLSL010000093.1, forward strand.
ATACAGAAGTAAATACAAAAATACTCCTTTCGTTATTTGATATCTCATAGTACAAGAATATATATTAGTGTAAAAGTAAGTTTTAGGAGGAGTGCAGGCCTTTGGAGCGTGCATGCACCATAAACAATATAGTTTAATATATGGGTTGGAAAGCAATGATAAACAATGACACCATTAATAATTCAATCCTGTAATTTTAAATCTGGGCTGCATTGCATTAGCAAATTGGTTGCTGCAGGGAAGTTGATCAAGTGGTAACTTACAATATGCCTCACTATAATTTACAGTCATGTCTCATCAGCTCTTAAATGCCATTCAACAAATCAGCCCGGTTTCTCCTTGGATGATAAATATTTAACGTATAACTGACATTAGTTATAGGCTAAAGGAAGATATTTGAAGAGGAACAGTTAAGATATGTTTCTCTACAAGCTGCATGAAAAAAATACACCCATTTGAATGTCTGCAGATTAAAAACAATATTGACATGTGCAACTCACCAAGATTTCTGGGCTTCCCTGAGAAATAAAGGAACGTGACTGATTCCTGGGGACAACGGCTTTGACAATAGGCACACCATCACTAATTCCCTAAGACAAAGGACATGGGTTTGATCTGATTATATCCAAAAGATAAGGACAAATCTACAACCTGTAAAGAGTAAGATCTAAAGCCTCTGGAATCAATGTCAGACCTACAGAGCACCCCAAGGCACTGGTACACACCCACTCAGGTTGTGCAGCTAAGCTTCAGCACAAACAGTGGAAATTAAACCCTGACCCCACAGGCAATTTAACTACCAAATGCAGTGAGTCCTCTCACCCCCAGTGAGATTTTCAGCTTTCTTGGGGTGGTGACAAATTTAATATCCAAACAACACCCACACAAGCAGCCAGCAGATTATGGGATTCAACCTCTATGAAGCCAACTAAAAAGACAGAGCTCATTTAATACACACTGCATTGTGAAATATTTTCTTTAAATAGAAAGCAAGTTTATTTCATCTTTTGTTTCGAGCATATCAGAAGTTTCAGATTAGACTTTAAATCATTTCAAGCAAGACATCTACCTCTATGAAGAATGACTTCAGTTCTGTGAGGTGTTGGAAGAGATTCAGAGTAGAGGTATCACTTTTAGTTAGTCTTTGCACTACCTCTTCTGCTGACAGCCTTTGTGGATGGGGCTCCTAGGAGGCAACATTTGAAGGAGTAACAAATTAGACTAGTTTATCCATTTGTTCAATACATGAGATACTCAATCTTTATGGAAAAACAGTCTTAAATACCATATATCCCTTCCTGAAGTAAATTAGTTTATTTTGAAAATGGATTCTTGCCTAATATTGCAAAGATTTAGTGTTGATAAAATTACAAAGCACTACCTTACAAACCATTGTTTTTTCAGAAGTCCTTGTAACTCAGTTGTTTTTAATCACAAAAGGTCTGGTTGAGAGGGAGCAAAAAAGTATTACCTTTAACAGCTGACAGGGAGTTTGCCCAAAATTGTTTATCATCCCTTCTAAAGCCTTCCTTTCCTTCTCATCTGTCAAAGCATCCAAATCCACAGCCCCTGGATCACAACCAGAATGAAGGAGAGTAGGAAAAAAAAGGGAACACAATCCAAATGACAAATTAAGAACCAATAGGGTCAACTAATGTTCCAAAACTTAATTTACTTGCAGCATTATGACCCTTTACCCCCAGAAAAGCCACCAGACAATGCCTCCATTTAAAATACAATCCGAAAACTCCACTCTTTATGTGGAATTTTAAGTGTATCTGTCAAGGCATGAATTGCAGGCCTTTGTCTTATCAAATTAATTTAATATATTTCATGGAAGCAAAATGTAGCACACAAAAATCATCCCAAATTTAGCCTTGAAATTAACCCATTAACATTTGCCTCTAATATTAATTGCTTTTAAGCAATGTGTCTGAATGCTAAACCACAAGAAACAAATGCTTTTAAGAAAGTAAATAAGAAAGCAACAAGAAGACCCAGTGACTTTTAGAGAAAAAAAAAAGACAAGAAACTGTAACAGCCCTCCTTTAAAAAATAACTCTACTGTTTTTTTGATGATACATTACAAGGTTTGCTGCCATATTTCATCTATAAATCTGCTGCCTTACCATATGCTACTGAATAGTACACTCACAAATCAAGTGTCTTCTGTCTAATAATGAGAACTCACAAGCCTGATGACAATGACAAGGGAACACACTGCTTTGTACCTTCATAAGTGCAATAATAGAACACATTAAGCGCCTCCACTGCAGCTGGTCCCCTCTGCTTGTAGCCAAAAATCAAATCTATCCATTCATGAAGATGAGCAGAAACATACTCAGATTCCTAGAAGGAAAAAATACTCTTGTAAGAATAAGAGAAATACTGCTCCCATCTTGAAGTTTTTAACTATTTTCTGTGGAAAAGATTAAATTCCTAAACTAAGAATATCCACAAAAGAGGTATTTATCAATGTATAGGGTAGAAGCATAAGAATATCCTTGTGTGTTATGGGCAGTAACTGCCAGGTAAGAGAGAAAATGATGTCACACATACAAACATCTTACCAGAGCCTTCCTGTGCTTATAAATAAAGTCTTCTGGGGAGTGGGCCCATTTAGGTAGAACAACATCATTTACCACCTCTTTTGACATTTGAAGCTGGCCTAAGTTAAAACCTGGTGAATAATTTAAAAAGTTTAAGAGTCACTACAAAACATTTCAAGTATCTTGATTTCTCAGTAAAGATTAAAAATCATTCTTTTCTCACTGCAAGAGAAGGATATTGAAAAATTCCTAAAGTAAATCTCCAATAACCCTACCACTGACATAGGAGGCTGAGTTCCATTCTGCATGTTTAAAATTTTAAATGATAAAGACAACAGTTATCCAAGATATCTAAATAATTTTGAAGCCAAAGTCCCAACCATACAATTTTACACATCCATTTCTAAACATATATGCATTTGCCTTACCAGAATTAAGAGTCCAAAATACTTCAATAAGGTTATTCATAAGAAGGAAGCTACTTAGAGCTTTAAGTGGCTGTAAAATCAAGGCTTTTAAGTCCTAAATCTCACCAGCTATCACTGAAAAAACTGTAACACTTAAATGTCTTGAAAGTGGGACTTGGGTGTTCTCAGTTGTTCTAATTTATAACTCTAGCAGCACAAACATACAAATGCATTTTCAAATTGTATAAAAGCAGAGAAACATAGCACTAAACAATAAATGTGAATTTAAAAATGTCTAGAAGTCTGTCTTTTCAACAGCATTATAACAATTAATCTCTTTTAACTTTTATTAAACATTTAATCAGTACTAACTTCTTCAAACATCCAAATGAGCATCTCTGATACCTTCCATTGGGTAAACAACACTATTTTTAGCCATCCTCAAGCACATAGCCTGAATTTTAAACAATGTTTAGGCTGCTACTTAACACAACTGGTATTTACACTAAACAGTTTGAAGCCAGCATGATGATTATTGTCTACAATCACACCATAAAGTTTAAATAATAAATCTCCTCAGCATTCACAAATGACTGTAACAATTCTTATCTGAATAATAAAGAAAGAGTTTTCCGTAAGAATATTCTTAGCAGCCAGTTTACCATTTTGATTCTCCAGGAATTCTGGAAAGTAGAAGAACTCCGGGATAAGTTCCTTGACATCATTGGGATTGTCCATGAGTGCCTGCCAGGTAGCAGGAATAGAGTGGAACTGCCTGTCAGCACAGTCAAATCTGTGGATCAGAAAACTCAGGTTAGACTTTGATGTTTCCCTCAGTAAAAGGACAAGAAAGAGAAAGGGGCTGCCTGTCTGCTCAGCATACCTGCCACTCTGAAGCTGGATATGAAGAGTTGTGAAAGGCTCCACCCGAATGAGGTAGTGCATGACACCTGCAGCATTGGAGTAATGTGTCCCATAGTGGAATTTGTCAATCATCCCAAGAGGATCCTCAAAGTTCTCATATCTAAAACAAGAAATCTTTATAAATACAACTGAGCATTACAGTTCATTTACATGTGGACTATGCTCATTGCAGGCAAAGATTCAAAAGGAATGACCACAGCAATCTATAAGAGAAAAATACACTGAGTTCTATCAAACATGAAGATTCCAAATCTTACTTAGAAAGTCTCTAAGTAAAAGGCTGCTGAAAGATAGAAATGTACACCAGATGAAGCCTTTGCATGTTGTTATACTTGTCCCTGGGCATTTGCAATCAGCTGTATAGAAACCAGCCAAAGGGCAGACAGGACTGATGACTTCACGCAGCAGACCAAAACACCCTGCAACACTAAACTGAATATTTACTAGCAAAGAGACTTGTGATGGTTTACTGCAAGATATAAAAAAATTGTGTTTGTGACTGTTGCAGGATGCAGAAGAGTGATCTTTTTCACACATACCCATTTCCTTTTCTACTGTAAACTCACTCTACCATGCCACCATCTGGCTGAAACATTCCTCAGCCTCACAAGGCCAGTAAGAGCAATGCTACTTAAACATAGTTCTGGAGAGTCCCTTTCATTACAGTCATGAAAGAGCCTCATCATTCAAAGGAAATTCTCCATGTTCCAAGTTTTCAGGATATTTTGGAAGATACCTGAGTGTAGTTTGGTATGATAATACACTCACTACTCCTCACACTAACAAAAAAACAGAAAGATCACTGCACTGCTGTGTGGGTGTAGGTACCTGTCATTGGTATCTATAGAGGACTTCCTGAAGGTCACTGAGATGTATTTTATTTTGAAGATAATAATCTATGCTTGAAAAAAGAGGAAGCACAGATTTAGGATCAATGCTACCTCTCAGCACAGGCAGCTCAACTCAGTGTGATTTCACATTCCTTATCCTGAAGCAGACACAGGACACATTATGTCTTTTGAAGCTGCTGGGCCAGTCAATTGTTTCTACAGCCTTTCAGTTTCTCATCTCCACAGCTGAGAAACAACTGAAATTTTACAACAGTAAGTTTTGTCCTTTCACTGCCATATAACCGAGTGCCATATAATACAGTCTGAATGCAGCAGGAACACCAAATGAACAACCTTTGCAAATGCTTCTATTATGTTATAAAACCAGCTTTAAAAATTTCACTGTCACAACCTGATTTTTTAAATGTGTATTAGCCTGGAGGCTCTGAAAAGACAAAGAAATAAAACCAAGTGTTCAAATACCTACTTTTCTTTCACAGTCTTGGCATTCTTCTCATTTACCACACCTATGGGTTTGGACAGGTCTCTAAATACTGCAGGATTATTCAGGTCCAGTTCTTCTGAGGTGTAATCTCGTAAAATCCAGGGAAACTTATAAAAAAAAAGTCAAACATCAAATAGAGATTTAAAATACATATTTCAAAAGAAAAAAACCCACATGCCTTTGGCAAAAATTATAAAAATTATGTTTTTTAATTACCACAGGATATTGAGCAAGGTCATTGTAAGTTCGTCCTGCCATGGTGTTCAGCTGAATAAGGTAGTCAAAGTTGGATATTTCTCTATTCACCCATTTCTGAAAGGCAAGGATAAAATGGAATTCACTATAAAGACATAATTATTGTAAATTACACATATTTTCAGTATCTATCTGCCAGAGGATAGCACTGGCAAGTGAAAAGCACAAGAACACAAAAATTGTATGCAACTCCAGATTTAATTTCTCATAATTCAGTTTATTTTTCCTTTTGTTCAGTGACTGTGATATCTATATTTCATTGAAATCAGGTGCTGATTGGTGACAGCACTTTTTCAAATATAGAGCAGCAGACCATTAGCAGCCTTGGTAAACAGGAAAAGTAAACTAGAAATAAAAGAAACAAAAAGAAGGCAAGTGCACAGGTACTGATAAAAAGGAGAACAGAACTTTGAAATCCATTAGAGTGCTAAGATGAAAATTTATTTATAAATTATTCTCCCATTGGTTAACAGTACATGTTAACAATTCCTACACCAAATTGTCTGTGCACTTTTGTTTGCTCCACTATTACATTCTAAACCAAAGAACAGACACAGCTGTGTTCAGAAGGGCTCAGTATTTGTCTGCAGAGTGTTGGAGATGTGTCATGACAGATGACATTTTCTCTGTGTAAGTATATAACTCGATAGTTTTATTGTTAGGAAAACAAAAAACAATTCAAGTATTTCCAATATTTTAAGGTTATTCGTAAAGCTTCCTCCCTCAGAGAAAACAATTTTGGCATTAAGAGATGGAAGATAAAAATAAATTTACTACATTTAAAAATTTATCTGTGTTTATGATAATACAGACATTCTGACATTTTCCTTTTTACCAATATTACTAATCCCCACTTAATCCTCATGTGGGTTTTGTTGAAAGCTTCCTCATGAAAAAAGAGCAGGAAAAACTATTTGCACATCTAGTGAAAGAAGTTCCAAAATGTGCACCCAAGATCACTGAATAAAACCAGAAGCAATCAGCCACATGTTTTATATTCATGTTAAAATGCCTGTCAACCACATCAACAGAGCCTGGCTATACCCATTTACCTGTCTGTAAACACAAACCAAACCATACTAAAAATATGTACATCAAAGTTCAGGGGCCAGGGTTAGGGTACAGATGCTGGCAGTTGCCATCCAAACACAGGGGAGACTCCTTCAAAAAGCAGAGGTATGCTTTAGACCATTTAGGCCTCATACCTGCATCAAACCTGAAGCTTTGAAAAGTTCCTGTGGAGATCTGGTCCCAGAAATGTTTGGAGAACGCAGTGACAATATCCGACTATATACTTTGTTTCGTACCTGTTAGAACACAGCACCAATAGAATAATATTCTGGAGACTGAAGTTGACAATTAAGCAACTTATCAGCTAATTAAAATGTGAAACAAATGTCACAGTCACATTTCCAAGCTCTTTGATCTCTTGCTGTTTAAAATATTTGGACATGGATAGATGTGATGTCTTTCCCATCAACACCAAACCACACAACATCTTCTAAGAGCTGTTCATAAACTGTCTACTAATGTGTAACTCACCCCAAGTTCTGAAATTTATCTTAGTCCCTCATAAAAAGGATCACTGATATTACCCAGAGGGGAGAAAAGTCCACTGCTCCTTAACCATAGAATATCAATGATTCCAACGTTGTTGTAAAAAAGAAAGCCCCTTTGATTTGCAATTGATTTGCTCAATCTTTAAAAAATATGTACGGGCTTCAAGATATTTAGATTACTACTGATGTAATTTTAGTTAAATAATCACTCTGGGTAACAGAGAGAGAGAAGAAAAAGGAGAATCTTGTTTTATCTATCTTTTCACAATTTATCAGCTTTTAGATTGAGCCAGACTGAGGATTTCAGAGACTGCAGTCTGGTTTTCCATAACGACTGTGTAAAGCAATCCTTTTGCTACTAGTGTAATAGTATTATGAAAGACACCATACTCAAAGACAACTACTGATCTTAAAATTAACCCTGTGCTAATTACATAAACCCATGACATTTAGGGAACCCATACCTCCTTATTGAAGTTGAGGAAATAGTTGGTTTGATCTGTAAGGAAGATCTCCAAAGCTGATCTCCTCAGGTTGTACCGGCGCAAGTGGATCTCTCGAATTTGAGAAAGGTGCCATTTGAAATCAAAACCTATCCCTAGGAAGAATATTCTCTTTATTGAGTTGCAATATATATGAAGAAAACACCTTTTCATAAAGATACAGTGCAGTATCAGCTTAAATCACCTCAGAGTTATTCCTAGAAAAGGGAAGCCTTATAGCTGACTTGATTAACCACTTTCCTAGGAAAATATTAACCTCAGATATTGTTGTGCTGAAAGAAATGAAGCATGAAATAACTGACAAAAGGTAGAATTTGCTTTTGCTTTCTGAATAAAGACATATTATAAATGTATTCTGTTGACAAAAAGTATGAACCAACACTCTCTGCTTTCTTAAACAGGCTCAAACAAATTTTAATGTTTAGATTTCCCAAAGGCTGACATTTTGGTACACTGATTTGGAGAATTTTACTATTATTTGTTCAACATTTCACTTCAGTGTTTTCATAGCCAGGTGTGTATATTCTATTCAAGTCCCTTAAATTAATATAGATGATTAATGCTTACATGCTATTACTTTTTAATCAATATATGAGTTAAACATTATTTTTCAGGGAGAAAAGAGAGATGCAATTTACAAAGCAAATTAAAGGTAGTACTTTTTTTCTAGTCAGCAGGTTTTTTTTGGAAGCTACTTTTAAGAAATACTAAGAATAGTTAATCAATTCACCAGATCAGAAATTACAGTTCCAGATTCCTGATTCTGAAGGGATCAGTCAGCCACTGATCATCAAGTGCAATATTAATTTTAAGTACAGACAACAACTTGTCTCTTTACAATTACTTTGAAACTTATTTTCAAAACAAACAGCCTACTACAAGCAGAATGCTGCACTGCACTGAAAATAAAGAGATACTGATCATGCTTACCTTCCTCTTTCTCAATGCTACCATCAAAGAAATAGATGTGCTGGGTGGTGACCTCCAGCCTGCCTGGTATCACATCAATTATGGTAATGAGTTCACAATCTTCAGACAATATTAGTTTTTCTTTCTGACTTTCCTCATCCTTCTCATCCCTGCAAAAACACCACTAAGTGTTACAGGGTGGGGTAGATTATACTGTCCTTGGTAAGAGTACAATTCAGAAAAGAATCAAATTTGAATGGCATTAAAACTACAACATAAACAACTACACAAAGCTACTTTCTTCAGCAGTCTGGGGTGTTCCAGTCTAGACCACAAACACCGTTTCACAGCATCGCCCTTCAGGCTTGATATTTTGGTCTCAGGCACAATGGACTTGACTTCCCCTGAAGCATGAAAACATCAGGCTGCATTTCCCTTTCTTATTTAATTTCTAGGTGTTTAAATTCTCTGGCCCAGAGCAGAGTTCCAGTTCATGTTATCTTCAAGGGTTATTTTGCTATAATCTATAGCAAGCATTTAATAACTTTGAAGTACAAGACGTATCAATATCACTCAGAGTGCCAGCTCTCTACTGGACTTAACAGCACAGACACACATTGATGCATGCACAACATGATGTGCTATTACTGAAATATCTGCTATCCTCCCTCAACTCCCTTTCCCTGCTCTCTCTCCCCTCCCCTTTTTTTTGGTTGCAGTCACACAAGTGACATGAAGGAAGCACAGCAGGCTTTCTCTCTGAAGTGTTCTTAAACACAAGGCATTCTCCAGCATTTGAATGCCAACCACACAGGTTTTTATGCTCTGCAGCTGACAGAGTGAATGGCCATGGCAACTATGGACAAGAGGCAGTTCCAGTCTGGTCCATTTCCTTACAGGGCAGATTGCCTCTTGAGAATTATAGCCAATGTACATAGTAGAAAAGCCTCAACAGTTCTGTAGCTTCAGCCAACTGTGAGCAGTGAATCACTAATGCATTCTCACAATCTCTACTCTGCTTTCTCTTCCCTGGGGCTTTTCCTTCAGTGGGAACAACCATCAATCCAGCAGAGACTTCGCACATCAAAACTGCCCTGGATTGAATTGCCCTGCCAGACAAAGAAAGAGGGAAGCCCTGTATGCTACTCAGTTCCCAAAGCTGTTTCTCCCTCCTTATCCCTAGCACAGAAACAAATGACAATTGTTTATCCTGTTCTACTTACAAATTGGAACTGGCTGCTGTGTCTTCTTCTGGTAGTTCCAGAACATCATCTTCCAAGTCACTCACTTTCACCTGCTTCACCACCTCCAGAAGCAGAGACTCACTAGAGGGCTGTGTCTGGTGCACACCTATTGTAAATAGACATAACAACTCAGACCTTTTATTGATACAATACTTTTGGAAATTTAACCTACTAAGTGTATCTTCTACAGCTGAATGTTGGTTTTAACCAAGTAAGAAGCAATCAGGCATCTTAAATATTTTTGTGGTTAAGCAGAACACTAAAACCAGTCCTTCAGCTACACTGAAAATTCTGACAGTAGAACCTACAACACGTAAGAAAAATGGAATTCTGATGTGGACTTACAATAATATATTTTGCAATGTTTTTCCAGACATTGCTAAAACACGCAGATGAAAGAAATGCACTGCATTTGCTTTTTGGTTATGTGGGTTTACAAGAGTGTTCTGGGTTTGGTTTTATTTGCTTGAGCCATGATATGCAATACACCAAACTTAAGAGTTACACCCCTAACTCAGCTGTTTGGCACATTTCTGAAACAAAGCACTTCACAGCTACACACTCTAAAAGGCTTCAAACAAACACTGCTTACTCAGTTCTCACTGCTTCTTTCTCGAAGAAATCATCTCATACAAAGTTGTGTGACTGCTTATTTTAAAACAAAGAGGTTAACTTTTATTTATTGTGCAACAGAACCCATTTCAATGAACCAGGATGAAAGAATTCTACTCAGTAGGAAGATGCTGTTTCACTCTAATATTATAGATTTTACCTTAGATGAAATATCAAGATTTAAGTATTCAGCATATGCTGCTCATTAAACAGAAATAAGAAAGTGTGTATATTTCTTTGTTAAGAACTCACGTGAAATGGCAAATACAACTTTACCTAAATTATCTCTCAGGTCACTAGCATCCTGATGCAAGTTGAAGTTGTAATTCTGCACTAGTTTTAGTCTCATACGTGAAAAGTTTTCCACATTTGAAAGTTTCCAGTGAACAGGACGCTGTTTCCTAGGAAAACAGGAACATTCATAAAACTGAATAAAAAACTACAGGAATAAAGTGATTACAAAAGAGTGCATATTTAGAAAAACACTGGTCATCCACTTGTACACTGTAAAAAAATAAAATATTAAAATGCAGTTTATTGCTTTTGTTTCACATTGCAGCTCTGATTATCACTCTTTACTTAGTAAACAGTATTCATTTTCACACAATCATCAAGGCTGGAAGAGATGTTCAAGACCATCAAGTCCAACTGACAACCCACCACCACTACTCCAAAATTACTTCCTGATATCTAATAAAAATCTTCCCTGACACAACTTGAGGCCATGTTCTCTTGCCCTGTCACTTGAGAGTGTACCTCTCAGGCATTGTTACTGCAGTCAATCAGCGCTGGTTTTAACCAGGTGATTCAGTTATGTGAGCAAATCCCTTTTAGCATCACACAGAATGAGGGGCCCCAGTCTCACCTGTCAGCCCAGGGCCCTCGCTCAGAGAACAGGTAGAGCTGGGCTGCTCTCCACTGCCTCAGGGTGGCTGTGTGCTGGCTGCTGAGCTGCTTCAGCGCGCTGTTGTAGCGCAGGTTCTCCTGCCGAGCCTTCCTGCTGAACGGCTCCACAAAGTGCTCCTGAAAGGCCATGGCAAACACATCCAGCAGAGTTAACTCTCACCTTGCAAAATGGTTTTCCAAGAATTCTCATCAAACACAAAGTAATGAAAAAGGTTTAGCGATAAAACATTGTGAAATTTTAAGGAAATACATAGGAGAGAAATTTTTAAAAGTTTGGAAGTAGAAGAAATAGTGCCTGACTTTGATTTAGAGAAGTGAAGAAAGCATTATCAATGCTGAATCCACATTAAAGCAATTTTTCATTGTCAGAAAAACAGTCAGTATTAGAAATCCTACAATAATAGGTAGGATTTTTCTTAAATTCTGGTATTCTAGAATGCGACTCTCCATGTATTTTTCCTTTAGCTACTTGAATAAAATAGACCTACAAGTTTTATTATTAAGAAAACAAAGAGAAATGTAACTTCACTACATTTCCTGTAATTACCTGTTAGCTCTAATGCTAAAATTCAACCTGGACCTTATACAGAAAGGTCAGTTTAGAAGCAATTTTTCCACACAGTAAGAATGGTTTACTGTTTTAAATATTTTAATTGTACTGAAATAGGGTTAAAGAAAGAAAAAAAACCAAACAGCTCATAAAGGAAAACAAGTTTTAATAATTTGAAACACAAATTAGAGTAGAAGAAGATGCAGCTTATGGCTGAGCATATTTCTACATTGCTGTAGGAAAAGGAAGTCCTTTGATTACATATAAGACTTTTAATAGAGCAGAATTAGTAAGCACATCCACAAAGTGCATATAGTCCTACTGCCCACAAAATTTTAATACAATTAATCTGTTTACAGTCACTTGAAATGGGTCATTCTGGAATTAATTTTCTCCATCTTTTAAACGGCAACTCTTGAGAGAGTTCTTTTAAGAGAACCTTGTAGTCACTGAAAACCTTACCTGAAATTTAAGCTTACTTTCTCCTCTTTCCCGGTCTCGCTTGTGCATGTTCACCATAAATGCTTCATAACAATCTTTCCAATAAAGTGCCATCTGCTCATTATCATGTCTGAATGAATTCTCTTCATATTGCTTCATATTTGGAATAATCTGGTTCCAGCAAAGCAAAATAAAAAGTACCACATGATTTCTGAATGGGTTCCTCTGCTTTCATGGCTGAAAGGTGGGGGGAAATTATACAAAAAGAATTCACTACTTACATATTTGTCAATATAAACTTGCCACTCATCAGATCTGCAGTATTCTTGAAAGTCCTCAAAGAAAGATGGGCTGCCATTGGTAGGGGGCAATGAAGGAAGGTGGAGGTTCATAAAGAGAAGCTCATAAATCTTGGATACCAATGTCCGAACAAGGGGAATCAAAAATGAGTAAGTTTCTGTCTTCTCTTCAATTGACCTACTCAAAATGCCTTCCAACTTCCCCAGGAGGTAGCATGCTTCAGGTTGGCTCTCAATCACTTTGGTCTGAAGGAGGGTGTTTAGTTTGGCTGCTGCCATAGCACAGACCTACAAAAACAAACAGCAAAAAATGAATGTGATCCTCCTTGAGCACTCCTCCTTTTCCTGCCACTCCTGCCTGCACAGTCCCATCCTCAAACAGAGACCCTCTACCTCCTTCTTGTGCTCTGGAGGTGCCCACTGACAGGAATGTAGAGTAAACCTGCAATTGGCAAGAACTAATTGAATAAAACATCTTCCCTGAAGGAGGAAGGACTGCCACAGGTCTGCTCAGTGGTATAAGCAGCTCTCCCATAAATCAGCAGAGTTACATCAAATGTGCCATTAAAACTCACTACCACTTGTAGGAACTTGCAACAAACCTGTAAGTTGTCTTGTGCAATGAATCCAAGGAGCAGCTGGACTTGCACCTGTGAAAGCCTAATTGCTTCTAGGCCATCAGAATACCAGACTGACAGGCTATCCATGAGAGTCACTAGTTCTTCCAAGAGCTATTATGGAAACAGAATATTTGCATAAAATTAAAATAAATAAAGTAAACTGAAATAAAAGTAACAATAAGTACTCTAGCTGGAGACACAATCATTTCAAACAGCTGAAGAAGAGGCTGTGTCAACATTTCTAGCTTAACCAAACCGAGAAAATCATCCCAGAACACTGCAGTTAAACCAGAAAAATGCCATTTCCTTAGAAAATTTAAAAGGCTTTACTCTAAGAGGGAATTCCTTCTGTCAGTATTTGAACAGCATAAGTGATACAAGCCTTGTGAAAGGTGGGGATTCCCAAGGCAAACAGCATGTTCCACTATCTAGATGTGCTTGTTTAAAATGAATATACCTCGCTATATTCTCTAACAAATTACTCGAATGTAAAATCATTCTGACTGAAATATCCCATTTAGGATATTACAGTGCATTAAATGCTCCCCACACATAGTGGAAGACAATTTATAAAACTACTGTTATTTTCAATTCAGAGTTGGCAAGAAGCACAACTCTCGTTGCTCCAAAGTTCAGCTCTCGTTTCTAATTAGGAAGCGAGACCAGCGCCAGAGATTACATAAATGATGAGATAAATTATATGTGCTGAAACTCCAATATGGGTCAAAACCCAGAAGCGACATATCCCAACTTGCAACCAAGAGCAGAGTTTTGGCTGGTTTTTCATTCAGGATGCTCAGAGAGTTATAAATGCTGATAAACAGTGGAAAATATGCTTATGTTACAACTGATGTAGTTTCATTATCTTTACCATTTTCTAAACATTTCTCCAGTCTGAAGAGACTTGGATTCTCAGTAAAGAGTACAACTTATATGCCTACTTAGTTTATAAAATTAACTATATACCCTGGGATAAATATTCACATTTTTATTTATGAATGGGCACTCTAATACATTCCACTATAAATCCTTCCTCTGGAATATCTGTGGTTTAAAAACGTATGAAGAGTGACAGTATCAAAACCAACAACTTCCTTGTTACCATTTCAGCCCATAGACAGTACTTCCACTGTGCAGTTACTGTACCTTTTCTGTCCATAAATTTGAATTAATTAGTCCTTCTGCCTGCAGGAAACCTTGTACAATTAGCAAGAGCTTGAAGGCATTTTCAGCATGTGTAGGGAGAGCTTTTGAATCTCTGTTATCAGTGACTGACCATTCTAACATCTTCTCCAGCAAGCTGCATGGAAAACAAAACCCCAAAGTAAGTACTACATGCTCTAAGTGTAATTGGATTTTTTTAAAGCCACTTAAGTATTTAATTGAATCTCTTAGTCTGCAGTTACATAACTGCCATCTTCTTGATAAGCCAATGAGATAAAAGTGATTGAGAGAATCAAGAAAATGATAGTTTTAAAACCTTCTAGCCCCAAGACACTCCTAAACAGGTGCTGGAATATATTTCTGACAGTATGTAAGTGACAGCAGAGAAAAGTACATATTGTTGGGAAACACCCATCCCCTCCCACTCGTGTCCCTCATTTTTCTGTTTATCCTCAAAAGGGATGAACTGTACACTCACTTGAGCTTTATTTCATCAGAAGGTCGCAGCAACTCGTTAGACATCCCCAGTTTGGTGAGAGCAGAGAACACCTGACCTCTCTCAATCCAAGCATCATCATCAGATTTTTCAATACCTTTCCACATTATACACAGCAGGATGTCTGTGAGTAACTGCATGAGTTCATTATCACTGCCCTACAAAAGAAGTGAAATATTTAAGGCCCTTCTAGTGTAGAAAAACTTCAAAATATTTCTTATTCACCACAGCCCCTATGCTTCTATGTTTCAACATTTGAAACTCTGCAGTCTAAAGTCCAATTGAAAAGCACAGGAAAACACAAATGTAAGAGACCATGGCTCACTTGTATGTTGTAAAACAAGCTGCCTTTAGCCACTCTTGATTTTTTCACAGCAAGTTTGCTCCGTGCCTCCTCTGCATGATAAAGGATGTTTAAATATAGAGGGGGGGGAGTGTTCAGAGTTTGTGCTTTCTGGTGGTTGGGAGCAGAGGCTGCTTTTACTGTTTTATTTGTTTGATTTTTTTTTTTTAACACCATAGCTATCCTAACTGGACAATCAAAAAAGAAGACACATTAAAAAGGAAATACCCCTCCTCATTATACAAGAGCCATATTGTTTGCTTTTCTGTTGGATGAAAGAAGGGACAAAAAGAAAATCATTCATTAGGGAGACTGAAAGAACAAAAAGAAATTTCCAGCAGTTGGAGAAACCAGTCACATAGGGAGTGAGTTACTTACTCCTTGGCTTTCAAAAAGAGAAAGCTCAGCAGTGAAGCCCACATCATTCATAACACCCAGCTCCTTGTCAGGCTGCCCCGAGAAGGGCTTGGTGCTCTCTGTAGGTGAGGGAGTGCTGGGCTGGCTGTCTGTCATCTGATTCCCAGCATCAGCCAGTTCATAGGAGTCAACACTGGACAGATCCAAACTCAAGTGTGAAGGATTACTGTGCCACAATTCTTCTCGGTGCTCCGAACTGAACGACATCTCTGCTGTGGGTGCATCTTCCAGGGGACTAACAGAGAAATGGGCAGGGACATCCAGGGATTTGTTGTCTTCTAAACTCCACTGATCAAACAGACCATTAACAAAGCTGCCAGCTTTGTCTCCCTCTGTTTTATCAGCTTGATGTTTCTGAAGCTCTTCAACAGGAGGCTTTTTTTCCTCTTCCTTGGAGGAATCAGTCCTGTTCTCCTTAAAGCCAGTCCGGACCTCTGAGTTTTCTTTCAGGAACAGTCTAACCAAAGTGTCCTGCCAGCCCAGCTGCTGAGAAATCTGTTGTGCTGCATCCAATTGGGAATGTAAAAGGTGCAAAATCTAAGGACAGAAGATATCCAATACCTACACATTAATTTTAGCTTGGAACTGCATCGATCTGGTTTTTCAATTAAACATTTTACAGTCTTACAACTTTTTTACTTTTCTTAAAACCTTTATATATAAAGTCACAATCAGCTAATAATAAGCAAAGAAGCCACAAAATCATTTTTCCTCATAAAAAATATGCATCTGAGAAAAAAGAGAAGTTAAAAATTCTCAGGAGTCGGGGAGAAGCTATCAAAGCATATTGGTAAGTTGCCATATTTCAGCAACTCTTCTACAACAATTGCCTCCAAAGTCAGTTATCTCAAATCATCCCATTCAGCCATAGTAAAAAAAAATTCTTGAATACAAAATATGCTCGATTAGGAACTATTAAACAGATAAAATTACTAAAATTGCAGTATTAAAAGCTTACTGACTGTGTACATTATAGTTTCACTTCTTCATTTTGGGAAACCTTAATAGGCTGTATGGAGTCTCACAGTCCCATTCGGTACTAATTCCAGTGATAAGAGCTTTGAGAAAACTTAGTAATTCAAGGAGCCTACTATCTCAAACCTGTAGAAAATACAAGCTATTTGAGAATTATGATAGAGGCTTCACTTTTTGTTTTGACTTTTTTAAAAGTACTTGAGTACACAAAATTCAACAGCAAGTGACAGATGGGTTTAATTTTTAAAATAAATTATTGCTAAAGAAAACAGTAACAACAAGTTCTGCCACTCTGTTTTAAAGGAATAATCTAGCTATCACACTGTACAGTTTATAGGTTGGAGGACAGTATTACAGTTCTAAAGAAGACAACTAACCTTTCTACAGATAATCACTCTCATGTTTATATCTGATCTATGAGCCAGATACACTACAGCTAGGAGATCTTTGTAATTCACAGCAGGATCTGGAGGGAAGAAAAAAAAAAAGCCACCATGAATGATAAATATTTAAAAATTGCCTTGGGCGTTGTGACTGTATCCAGGGATAGTAAAAGGAACAAACTTCAGGGAACTAAGAAAATGTTAGCTGAGACTAATGGAACTTGGAATAGAACAGCTCTACAAGTAACACCTGCAGCTTCCCTCAACAAAACCCAGGAGTGTACTAATGCCAGACCCAGCACATGCCAATTACCTGCATAGAGAACCTGGTTAAGAAGGTTTTTAATAAGAGAAACTGTGACTGGTGATTCATTCAGAAGGAGTCCCAGCCCAGAGTACCCCACTTCTCTGAGTCTCATACGGTGCTTGCTCCGTTCATAAACTTTGGTACATTTCAGCATCTCTTCCACAATCTGGAAGGAAAAGTGGACATAAACACAAACTGAAATAAAAAAAAGGATCTAGATCTCTCAAACTTGTGTATTACATAACATGCTGGTCCACAGTTTTTAAAGTTTATTTGGTAAGCTTACTTACACAATGTGGATTTTTTTTTTAAAGATCACAATACTTTATTTCAAGAGGAAGCTAATTCCTCTGTGACAATGCCAGCTAGCTAACATAAAAGAAAAAAGCAAGTTTGGATGATTAATATCTTTGTTACTTACACTACATACACATCTGCAGCCAGATCAATGAAAAACAGAAATTTACGTTAAACTGATTAATTTTGGAACATATAATTCAATTCATTACCTTGAACACAAGTTCTCTAAGCCTGTCAGAGTATCTTTGATGCAATAACAGAGCATAAAGAATATCAGCATTTCCTGGTTCAAAGAGCAATAAAAAAAGCTGGTCTGGGGTTGGACTGGAATGAAGTAGGCTGAAGAGAACGTCCAAAATTCCGCAGAGCTACAAAATTAAGACAACCAAATTAATTCCCAGTTCATTCAGATTTCATGCTTTGTTTCAGGAAAATTTTCTTGGTTTTTAAATTAACCTTTGTTGGTTAATAGACTTTTTTTCTCAATATTACTGCATTTAAACCATTTTAATATATTTTTTCTCTCTATTGAACATTGTATCAAATTAAGCAGAAACACAAAGCAAGTTCAAGTGCTGCTGATATCTACAAAATAGAATCTACATCATTACAACTCCTGATCAGTTGAAGTTCAATTCATTTGGTTTTGTAAACCAAGGTAACTTTTCTAATGGCACATCCTACCTCTGCTGCATCTAAACAGAACCTCAAATCAATTAACATTGTGCTTGTTGTTGTTTTCTTCTTTGCTCCCCCTTCTTTAAAGTACACAAGGCAGGACTTCCAAATGCCAAGATACAAAACCAAAACACAGACAGTTGAAACTATTCATTTTTGCCATGCTGCATACCTGCTCCTCGTCACTGGTGGCAGCTATGTATCCTACAATGCTCTGAATTTCTTCATGAGTTCCACCTTTGCTCAGGAAATATTTGATCAGCCCATACAGGGATGTCCGTATTGTTCTCAGGTCATCAGGAGCCAAATCACTGTCTTTACAGCCAGTCCTGTGGGCCAACAGAGCAGAAAGGCAACCTAAGGAAGTTCTTCATGGCTCATTAATAGCAATTTGATGGTGCCAGCTTGGTAATTTTTCATCTACCCAGGTATGGAGGACAAGTTTTCAATTTCTGCTGAACTCAAGCAACTGAATAGTAATACACATAACTACATATCTATAATAGTAAGACACATAAGCAGATCTGACTTAGCAAGTTTGTCTACAAAAGCCCTGAAATGCAGACTTGTGCTGATCTGGATTGCAGGGTCCCACCTCCCACAGGAAAAAGCAAAGTCTCTAGCCAATCTTCCTCAAGCATGTTACTATATTCCTAAGCAGATATAAATCATCAGCACTGAAAGGTTGAAATTATAAATTTCTAAAGAAGCCCAACTTAAAATTCTACAAATGTTTAAAATAACTTAAAATGTTGAACTTCTCTACAATGGTAATGATTTATTACTTAGTTTACAAGCACTCTGAGTGTCACTGACAAACTTCACATAATCTTATTAAAAATTCAAGGCAATAAAAAGTAGTAAGTCAGTAAACTGAATGCAATTTTGTAAACTAAATTAACCACCAAAATCCAACCTGCAGTTTTATTTCTTAATTTTCCTCACTAGAATGACGGACAAGAGCCACATAAATGGGGAGACAGAAGTAGTAAAATTCATACCCATAATAAATCCTGAGTGTATCTAGAAGAAACTGTACACCATACTTCTTTCTGAAGAGTCTTCTGCTGTCTTTGATGATTGTAGAAAGATACTGTATATGTCCTACAACATAAAACTTTCTTTTAGAACCAAGATAAAGATTTGTGTCATGTAAAGAGTCCTGTGCCTTCACACAATTGCCCGAGTCCAAGAGCTCACCAATTCTGAAGGGGAAGTCACCACTGTTCCAGATGCTGAAGTCAAAAAGTAAGTGGTGATACATCTGCTGCAAAAGCTGCATGTTCTTTTCTATTGAGACTTGTTCTATCAACAACTGTACAGCCATCAGGACATTCACATCCATTAGGATTCTTGGCACCTTGCAAAATAACAACAAATGGTAGCCCTCAACATACTGGATGTCCTAATAAAATTTGATTTTAAAACATGGAAGTTTAAGTTTCTTTTATCTTCTACAGCAATATTTGCTCCATTAAAGTAAAACAAGAAACCCAAAAGTAGTCTCATTTGAATAACCAAGCAATGCAGTATCACTATCAAAAAAAGCACGACATAAAAAATGAAACTTTGTTTTTCACTTCACAACTTAAAGACGTTTTGGCTGTCAGAAACACAAGAAAGATAAGTACTGATGAAGGAGGCCTTTAAAGCCCCTGGTATCCTGGCTATGCTTCAAAATAACCAGGACCTCATTCATGAAATTCATTATTAAAAGACATTCCTCAAGTTTGCTCACCTTCTGTAACAAGGCTCCTAGGGTGGCAACTCCATGGGAGTGAATGAGATTTTCTTGATTAACATGATGTCCCTGAATAAAGTGTTTGATCATCAAGATGAAAGTTGCAACTATGTTCTTCTCCAGACGTGCTTCTGCAGAACAAAACAACAGTAGCAAAAGTCTTATGATTTATCATTGGATCTCTGCATAAAAATAGAGGGGGAAGAGTAAAATCAAGCGTTTATATTCCTCGCTATTTCCTGAACTTCTCAACTCCTGTTCCTTAACTGTAGACTGTCTTTAGTTTTTTTTCCTGTGCACATTCACAGACATTCCATGCCTCTCCAGAACAAAGTGATCCCAGTCCTGACTTCAGTTGCTTCAGCCATGGCTACAGGTTACAAACTTCTTTGTTACAATCTTTTGCATATGCTGCAGCTATTTCCCGTGTGTAGTTGCAAACTGACACTTTCTAGCCATGGTACGCAAAAACAATTAAAAACAGAATTTAAAAGATTTTTTTTTTTTTTTGCTTTACTGCACCATTTCATCGTTGAAACAAGCAAACAAAAAAAAAAAGTGGTGGCAAGGTCTGATTTCTCAGTCGTTTTTGTTAAGGTCAAAGTTCTCAATATTAGCAAAGTTTTTTTAAAAATCTATCCTTAAAGCATCCTTTCAGCTTCTTTTAATTCAGGTAGGAGCCTGAACATTTTATTAAGAAAATAAAAGTCTGGCTAAAGGTAAATAGCATAGTTCTGATGCTGTTGTCTCCATGTGGCTGCATGACCCAGCATTCAAGTTGTAGTAAAGCTTCTCCTATTGTATGAGCAGGTTTTACATCAAACATCATTTCTCAAAATAATCAGAAAAGAAATTAATACAATGTCATACCTTGGCACCTGTAAGAGTAAATCATGAAAAGAAAAATAATGCTACAATATATATCTATACTTGAAATATGATGCTATTTTTATAAAGTGTTCAACTCTTGGCATTCAGTATCCATAGCAGGTATCTGGGAACAGAAAGAGCCTTTCAGCTTTACGTAGGTGCTCTAGAAAATCCAGAACATAATAAACAGCTTTCTATCATTCACAAAAAGACTTGTAAAATCCAGTTTAAAAATTATTTCACTTCAGCTGCACTTTCCTACCTGATGCCTTTGGGGATGAAAACACCACCCAGTCACCCTCCACAGGAGTTACAAGTTCTGGAGGCAGAGTTTCCTTTTCGGACTTCTCAGATATCTGTCCACCAAGAAAGCTGATCTGCTCCAGCAACGGAAACAGCACATTTATCCCACCAATACAGTTGATCATATCCTGAATCAAGAGAAAAGGCAGGAAAAAAACCACCATAAATAAAATCCCCTCAAATACAGCAAAAATCTACTCTGCATACAGGAGTGCTCACAAACCAATCAGAATGTCTCCCGGGCCACTTACACACAGGCCATCCTGACAGCTCTTGTTTTGAAAGTACATTTTTTATATTTCCTTCCTCCTCCCCCCACATAAACAGTGGAAACTGATACAAAAACATAGAAAGAATCTTCTACTAAACAGATTTGAAAAACAGGAAAAACATTACTCTGATTTCTAAGTTACTTGCAGCAAGCAGTAAGAGAAAACTGTAAGATTATACACATCTCTGCTTTAATCATCTTCCTGCAACATTTTAACTGCAGGCAGTCAAAAAATGCAATTTTATTTTGCTTTTTAAAATAACTCCACACATACATCAGTTCTAAGCCTCTCCTTAAAAGTCAAGTCTCCAAGTCCCCTTTTTTACTCTCCTTCTCACAAGCAGAGACAGCACAGGACAGTCCCTGGGGGTGTTCAATGACAGCCTGGGTGTGACATTTAGTGCCACATTCTACTTAACAAGATGGTGTTTGGTCATAGGTTGGACTCAATGACCTGAGAGAACTTTTCCAAATTCATTGACTCTGGATTCTGTTACAGGTATATATAGGTATACTTCTTATATAGGTATTATATATATATATACACACACACTTATAAGATATAATATACTCAAATCAAAAGATATCTAGAAATGATTCACAACCACTTCAAATCAATTCATAATCTTAGCAAGCTATTCAGTGACATGCACTGATCTCCCCAGCTTAGTCCAGTGACAAACACTGTGGAGTAGAAATACTCATTACTAGGCAAAGAGGACCAATAGAAGTATTTTATTCTGTTCATATCAAAGCAAAATTAACTATGGAGTGTCTGAATTTTCTTAACATTAATCTTGGCACATGATTGTAGAGATATGTACTGTGGGTATCTACAGTGCAGCTTCAATAATATTTTCTTATTTAGTTTGCCAGTACAGTCAATTGTTCAATGTTCTTGAAAAAAAAGGCACATCTTATTTATTGTTCATACATTTTCCTCAAGATGAAGAAATGTGGAATTTTACTGACAAGTCACAAGTGGTAACTTACCCTTACAAATCTTAATGTAACTCAGAGTTTAAGACACCAAGAAAGCCATGAGAGAACTCCCTAGAGATGATAAAATGCTCTGAATATATAACATGCATTCAACACTGTAGTGAAGATTATTCAGCTACCACAAAATATCTTCATGTACTGTGACAGTAAAAGCAGTAGCCCTCATAAATTCTCATAAATGCAATGTAAATGCAGCAGTACTCCAGCTACAGCATTACCCATTAATTCTCAGTGTATCTGTTAAATATAACTTACATTATGACAACAACTTCCAAAAGTTAGATGAACACACACAACCACTGTCATTTTTACAACATATTTCTATCTCTTCACAACATATTTACCTTGATGTCCCAGTTAACTACTTTGTTTCCAGTTAGTCTTCCATGTAAAAGATTTGCAGACAGGTCAAGGCAAATTGGGTTTCTGCAGGCCTGTTAAACAAATGAGGAAGCCGTGATATCATTTAGGAAACTACTTAGAGACTCTTGAACATAGGATTTTCTGCCAATGTGTTGATATTGAAGTATTTAAGCAACATGAAACCCCTATAACACACGTAATTCTCTGTTGTACAAGGCAGCTCCATCCTTTTGCCTGACACGAACAAAAACTAACTCTGCACAAAACTACAACTTAAGCAAGCCCTCACTGCTCCTTATCTTCCCACAAAAGCCACAGAGTAAACACTGAAAGTAAGGTACACTGTGTAGTCAAACAGAAATTACATCCTGTTTCATACCTTTGGTGTATAATGAAGCAGCACCTTACTGGGGAGGTCTGCTACTTCAGCTTCTTGAGACTTCCATGGAGTTAAACAGTTTGGACCTATAAAAAAAGGTACATAAAATCATGTAACATACATTAAAGAGTCCACTGGTTATTAATGTTGCTCTTTACAGATTTTATACTATCAAACTTGTTGGAAGAACAAATAGGACAGTCTGAATCATATCTACTTGAGACATGCTTTGAAGTAGTCTCTGTGACTTAAATAATTTATTTCAGGGGATCTACTTAAAAAGGAACATATTCTACATGAAGAGCTAAACTATTCAAAGAAAGGTGCTTTTATATCTTCAAACAGCTCTCATGTTTGTCTTTACAAATAATTAGCTCATATTTGTCAGTAATCTCTGCCATCAAGCCTCAATATCCAGAAAATTAGTAACCTTCGAGATAGTTTTGCTTAGCAATACAAAATATTTCCTTTAAATGACACAAGTATTATAATGCTAATCTGTAACAATCTCAAGTCATTATGAAACTTAGTAACTTTAACACTTTGAACTGCACAACATAGTTTTCAGAGTCTTTTCCTTAAAATAACCACTTAATTATTGATTCTTAAGGAAAAGTCCTCAAGCATAAATCATCTTTAAATGGCCTATCAAAATAAGGGCAATACTTGTAGAGAGTCTCGACTATACACAAATGTAAGCAAACAGTAGCAAAAATTCAGAACTTACAAGTGAAATTATTACCTAACGTGTCAATTTTGGAGGTCTCTACATATAAACAGAGGAGCAAATATAACTTTTTAAAACCAAGCTTAACATACTTATTAAATGTTAAGCTTATTTGCTTTAAAGCCATCTCGCTTAGGTAAGTTTTGCAGTTCTTCAGGATTTTAAGGTCTTCATTATATGTCTGTGTTGAGCAAAGGTTAGTGGGGTCTTGTTCTTAACTCATTCCTTCTACTTTGCTGAGACCAGAACAATCGACACTTACCTGCTAAATATAATGCTTTCACCTGAGAAGGTTGCAGTGCTTCATGAAAGATAATAACTGATCCAAGATGGCCCTCCAAAGATGTTGGACACCCCCACTCACTGTCCTGAGTCCCTGCTGAGATCATTTTGGTGATGAACTCTGGTTTTCCAAGCACCCCACCCCAAGCTCCTGTAGCGAGAATGCCCCCGAGGGACGTCCGATGGGGCATGACTGGGGAGGAAAAAGGTGGATCTGGTATCTGAGATGGAGGAGGAGTTGTGGTTCTCTGACCAGCTGAACCAATGCAGCAAGAAGTGAAAGACTGGAGAGCCACACATGGAAGAAAGGAAACAGAACATACTGTAAATCTAAGCTTTAAATCTGAAGACCGCAGCAAGCAAAGCTGAACTAAGTCAATTAAACCAAGAGCAACAATTAATCTCATTTGTAAGTTTTATACTGATTTTACCATTGCAGCTTAACAAATACCAGATGAGAAGAGAGAATGCTGGGTGTTGTAGCCCAGTTTAATATAAATTTGTTCCACAAAAGGAATGAACGATGCTTACAAAGGAAACTAAACATGACACATGCTCATTTTGATGGCTAGTGTATATTTTTAGGCTAAATGTGTACACATCCAAAATGGTTAGATTAACTGCATGTAACGTGCTTATAGAGTTACCACAGGAATAAGGAATAGCATTTTAAGGAAACATGCAAAAAATACAAGTAAAAATATAGGAAAACACTGAAACTAATAGGGAATATTCCTCACTGAGTACTGTTACATCAATCCTACTGACAGAGCTGCCATTTGTTACGACATCATCATAAATTATGTCAATATGCTCAGGCAATTATTTTGAGGAAAATCCCATGATATAATCAGTATCATCTGGGAGAGGTTTTTGTTTAGTTTTTAAACTGAGATGACTACACAAGCATTACTCAATGGTTAGTTACACTCCAAAATGATATTCTGGACAGTATCCAAAGCTGAACATTATTAGCAATGGGCTGAACTCTCACTGTTGGATGACAGCTCATCCTACCAGGGGTATGGCTCAGAAAGGAACTCACTTCATTCATAGCAGGGAACCGAAGCGGGGCAGAGACCTTCTGCTGTCCATTGACATAGATATACACCAGGCTCTGACCAAAGGGCCTCTTTCCAGGCACGTGAACAATAGTTATGTTGTGCTGGTTAAGCAATAAAAAATAATTAAGTCATTATTAAGAGCAGTGAAATTAATGTATGAAACGCTTTAATTTCATCTCTACTAAGCTAGTGAGGAAAGCACATAAGAAAATTAATCCAAAGCATCAACAACAGTATAAGACCATTTGCTGCTTCCATTTTAAAGTAGTAAATGTAATGTTTACATGGAAACAAGTTTTTGAAGAGAAAGATACAGCTCTTCTATAGTAATGCACATCAGTTCTTAAGTATAGGAATAGAAAAGGGTAAGGCAGAAACAGCACCACAGCTAATTTATTCACATAGCACCACATCCACCTACGTTTGTTTTAATATAAAAAACCTCTCTAATGCTGTAAGAAGCTTAATCAATAAAAAATGCCTAAAAACACATGCATAAGTTAGCTCAATCAACAATTAATTCATGTGAAAATTGCTTGCATTAATTGAGATTAAATCTGCTCTTATGTAATTATTGAAATATTATAAAACAGACTATTTATAAAATGATCAAAAAAACAGAATTATGACTTCTGAGCTAACACTACAATTCTAAACAAAGTGTTTATCAGTATCAAATCTTACCCAGAGAGAGTCAAAAAAACAATGGTCAGGCAGCATCACTGTTGCATATTCTCTCTTAGTGCACACTGCAACCACCAGTACCCCCGACCACGTAATAAAGGCTTCAAACCCCATCCCACTTCCTGTAAAAAAGCTATGAAAAACACAGAATCAAGGACTTGGCTCATCAAAATACCACCTAATAGTTCATTCATTAAGAAGAAAATCCACTCAAGTTGTACAGTGGTGGTTCAATATTTTCTGCATTACTGTTTTTCTTATTAAAAATACCCCAAAAACTAACAAAAAAGACATTGTTTGCTTCTGTTAGCACCCAAAAAGTTATATTATATCAAGCACCATTCCTGCCAATATCCTCTGTGTAAGCACTATGAAGGTATCTTGTCACTGCACTCTTACACAAACCCAGAATTCATGACCTTTCCAACAAACTGTGCGAAGGCTGTTCTGGTTTTGGGTGAGGGGTTGGAGGGTTTTGGTTTTAAATGTTGTTTTGTTTAAGCAACACACCCTCACACAATTCAGAGTTATGGAAGCTGAAACTGCAGATGACAAGACGTTGTATGAGGGAAACTACAGGGCTGTTCGTGTAAGAGAACCCGGCTCTGGCTGAAAGCTCTCCCTCCCCACTGACCGTACCTGTAGAGCTGCTTCCTCTTGCCGCTTGTGCCGGCCGTGCCGGGGTGCAGGCGGTCCTGGTCGAGGCAGAGCCAGGCGTTGAAGGAGAAAGCAGAGCCGGGCCACCTGTGGATGGGGGGCAGGGCGATGCCGGCCATGCTGGGCCGCAGGTCGAAGTACTGCAGGGCGCTGGCCAGGCCCTGCTTGCGCGCCATGGCCAGCACCGCGCAGTCCGCCGGCACCGAC
>JAHLSL010000093.1:4514534-4548915 GCA_025920805.1 Petroica traversi
TCCGGCCGCAGCAGCCGCACCAGCTGCAGCAGCTCCTCCGAGCCCATGGACTGGCTCCCCAGCGAGCCCAGGAGCGCGATCAGGTTCTCGGCACAAGTGCAGTGGAGGGCAGAGTGACGGCTGAGGGTGTCGATGATACGGATGACCATGTTGGCGTTGACGCACGTGGCGCGGCTCTGCCTGTCGATGCAGCAGATCCGCCTCAGCCAGTTGGAGACGAAAATCTGCAGCTCATGTGATTCTAGTTCTGGAAGCCACTGGATGAGCAGCAATAAGGGCTGGACGTTACTAATGCCTAGTATCCCAACAGCCATGTGGTCGCCTTCAACAGCCTGAAAAACAGCAGAGAACTCAGACATGAAATACAATAAGATAGGGACAGAAGTACTGTCAAAAGATGAAAGCATTTCTGCTTCAAAGCAAGCACAGCTCACCATATTCATGAGTTCTTCCAGCAGTTCCCGTGAGGGTTGGCCCAGTGATTTTAGTACCTCATATATGTGTGCATACCCAATCCTCTCCTTGAAGACTTCCTGAGGATAAAAATTCCAGTCTCACTAACAAATTAAATGAATAAAAATTGCTTGCCTCTTGCAGCAGGTTCCAATTTAACACTATTAGACACATAATAATTAGAATGCAATAACCACAGGTCAGAAACCTATTTTTGATAACCTGTTCGCTCTACTGTCTCTAGAATATTGCAGATGAGAAGCATTTCACTGCAGCACACAGATAAATAAAAGTACAAAGTCTACACCATATATCCATGGGACAAGTAACAATATACTTCCTTTACAAACATTTCAACTGCCATTATATGCAGATCTTCCAGTTTTGCTAGAAAGATGACTCAGTGCCCAGCCATTTGGGATCCATATAAAGAGATAAAGAATGCTAATCAGCTATTCCTATCTGGCATGAATGTGTGACCACAATCTGCTCATCTCCATTAGCGAGATCTATCAAGGTATTGTGACAAAAACACTATCTGGAAACAAGATCAAGAAGCTGCAAACAGCCCCCTGCATAGACACTGTTACCTTTGCAGCTGGAGACTTGTGCATTACTGCTGTGAGGGCTTGGATGGTTGATACTGCCAAGGAGTCCAGGTGTCCCTGAAACACCTGAAAGGAGCAGGTACAGAAGTCATATACAAACATGCAAAGACAGTTCAGCTCCAAAATCTGTGCTGTGCCCAGGAGGAAAACCAAGAGTTTGGTAACATGCTGCAAAAATCATCTCCCCATCAGTCAAAGTTTCAAACCCCACAGCCTACAAGGAATTACATCACAGTAGACAACTAACCACAGACTTCAAGAGGAGAGAAGCATTCGCAACACAAACTGCACCTCAAATATTCTGATGGACAAACAAGTTTTCCTCATGCGTCTAATGGACAACCTCAAGAGGGAGGGAGGAAAACAACTAGGAAATCTCTTGCACTGTATGTGTGTGTGTGTGTGCTGCTGGCAAATCAGCACCTGCAGTTCATATAAAGGGACTTATTTTCCATCCGAAGCCCTGCACACCAATGCAGCACACACCCATCCCCAAGTGCAAGAGATAGGTCAACATCAGCACAGTTAGGTGGCTGCCTCACCCATAGCCTCACCACATTGATTCTACACCTCACTCTCCAATTTAAGTAACCTTTTAAGGGTCTTTTTTCTGTAGTTCTTGTTTATATTGATATTTCTATGACGGTTTTAAGAACAAAAATGTTGGAGAACTCTTTTGCATCCATCAGTAAACCTAATTAGCAACACTGTGCAAACATACTGTTTAATCATTTCTGAAATATTCTGTGCACCTCAGACGTATTTGCAAGTGAAATGTCAAGAATCAGAAGACTATTAGATGTGAAGAAACATTTACATGCAGTTAGAGCACTGTGTTGTGTCCAAAACAGCCAAAGCTATTAGTTAAAAATCACAATTTGTAAATTACCATCCCTTGCATTCAGCATTTTTTTTTACATTTTTATCAGAAAAAATAATTCTACTATAAAATTAATACAAAAATTTGCATTTGAAACTTTCCACAGTATTTGGGAAAAGTGAAGCAACAGGCTATTCCTACCTCCCTGATTCAGCCTGTCCATTGTTTTGTGAACATCTGTTCTTGGTGACAAGCAAAGAATCAGGACACAAAACACAACCATTGAGATTCACAAACAAGGCCCCAGAATCCAAAACACCACAGTGCTGAGACAAAGAGCATAAAAGAAGAAAAGGAGAAGAAAAAGAATCACCACCAGGTTGAGAGAATTAATTTGGATCCCATTCATGTACTTCACCTTTTCCTTAAAAGAAGCATTACTGATGCTGATTCTATCACCAGTATCTGCAGTTTGAAGCAGATGAATAAAACACGGGCTGAATTCAATCTGTTATTCCATAAAATCATTTTCCAGAGACAGGAAATGCTGATCTGTGCAGCATCTTAAGTTCATCTTGCTGTAGAAGTCTTAAGGAGGATGGATAAGGTGAAGCACAGGAATCAATTTTCCTGTGATTTTGTCTTGACTTCAACTGAAGTAAAATACAATTTATATAGGTACCTGGTCCTCATTCATTTCTGTCAGTAATTTGTTGGTAAGGTCTTTCTCACTCTTGTCTGCCACTTTATTGTTAGCTTTTAAAAACAGCTGTTAGAAATAGAGACAAGAATAATGGAAATAATTGCATTAAACAGTTATCTGCAGCCTAATCTGTAGAGGCTGCCTTAGATTTGTATTTCACATTAAAAAAGAAAGGAAAAAAAAGAAAAAAGAAAAAAAAACAAGAAAAAAAAAACAAGAAAAAAACTCTCACACTGGTGAGACACAATCATCCATTACTATTAGTCTTCTGTTGATTCTTAAAATACTGAAGATTACACTGAATTTTTGCTAAAGAGTAATTACTTTTTTCCCACAAGAAAAGAAATTAAAATATGTAATCACTGAGACAGGGAGATTTATCAGGAATTCATACTCGTCTATGGCTTAGCAACTGTGATTTCATTCACAATATGCAACATGACAGAGACTGGTAAGAAATTTACTCATAAGAAATAAAGGCAAAGTGGGGCATGAACAAGGAAATGGATACAGATGTTTCACCACTTTCCACTTATGTTTCACCCTAGGTGAAAGCTGAAAATACCTAGACAGAATATTTTCATCTTCAAACAGCACAGTAGCAGAATTTCTGGGGCACACAGTCTTTAGTACAGGAAGAAGGGCAAAACACCTCTGCCATCATCCTAAGAACCAGACAGGTTGCAAATAGCTTTAAATCAAATATACGCCTAATACTGCATCTTTTGCTAAGGAACTGCTCTGTGTTCAGTAGCTAAATTCCTAGTCAGTTCCTGAATTTGAAATTTTCAAACTCACCTAAATTCATAGTCAATTTGTGTGCTAAATTTAGCTGTAAACTAACCAGAACTAAAATTTACCACTTTCTGTTTTAAGATTCTATTGAGGCACTTAAAAAAACCCTGATCAAAATTTTTTTTTAAAGTTCCTTTAAAAAAAAAAAGGAAACACTTCCCTTTAGTAAAACCTAAGCATTTGTCTTTTCCCACACATATACACATTTTGTTCCATTATCTGCTAGGTTATATCTCCCTGAAGAGGAGCAATCTGAGATTTCGACTTCCATAAATTAGGGCAAAACAAAGGACAACATTCAAGATATTACTTTGACTTACAGAGGTGTGAAAGCACATAGTTAGAAACACTTTGAAAGGTACATCACAGCCAAGAACTCTAACAATGTAGAATAACTCTCATATGCTTCAAAGGACTATGACATTAGCAAGAATAAGAACATGAAGCAAAAGCAAATGCAGATAATACAAAAAGAGTTTATCAAACTTTCCGTATGAGTTACTTCATTTCTCATAAAGCATGCGAAAAGGAAAATTAAGTTTTTTACAATATCTACAAGGTTTTAATTCTTCTTTCATTTCTCGCTGTTCAAAAAACCAATTTTTTTTCTTTTAATCAGGCATACTGTTAGAGGTCATTGTGCTTTGCTTAAAGTCTGACCTCTCAGAGAGTTGAACAGATGAGAAAGATTCAGCACTGATAAACCAGTTTCTTAAATGACTCTCAGTAGAAATAAGCATCTGATACCTCTAAGTTACAGCTCCTCCTTTTGGTTATCACTGGCAAAAAGCAACATTCAGAACATCAAAACTTAACCAAGCAGTTTGAAAAGCTTCTGTATACAACTCTAACCCTAAGGCATAGTTAAAGAAAGACAGTTGGCCCATGAGCCATAAAACCAGCAAATATTAAAAAAAAAAAAAAAGTATTTACATCTTAGAAGATTGTTACATTGCAAATGACTAGGAAGTATGACTAGAAAAACAGGCTTGAACACTCCAAGTTCTTTGGGATATCTATAGCAGAAAGAGTAGCACGGATTTTCTTTACCTCTCCTTTACACAGAAATTATTTGCATTTCAAGTTTGCAGAAGATCCAGTAGTTTCCTGAGTTTCAGATATGTGGATTAGCTCTCATACTCTCTGCAGAGAACATGCTTTACACACACAGCTTGCTCAGGAACCCCATAGCAAATTTCATAAATGAAGGGGGGAAATCTAGAAATAGGGTCTCCACCCTCAGCTAATAAGGAGAAATCCTAATTCCACAGCTACATCAATCTTTGCTATTTGGCTTTGAAAAAGAATGGAGACAGTTTATTTTGAAGTACAAATACACTGCAACACCTGCCCTGCCTCTATGTCTCCCACTTCTCATCTGTGGGGGTATTTTGCCTGTGAAAGGCTACAAAAGCACACTGTGTTCCAAACTGGCAGCACTGATCTCAAAGCAACACGGTGATATGTGAGACTCTATCCCAGGAAAAAACCTTAAAAGAACACATCTTACACAGACAGGCAGAATAAAAATAAAAACAGCAAGCTGAAAAAAAAAAATAGAGCAGCTGTTCCTACTTGCTTAAATTCCACCATTTGTTTATGAGAGCAGGAACACAGCTAAGAGGTAAACATCACATTGTTGATGATTTTAGAAGAAATTAAAAAAAGAGTTTCTTATAGAGTACAAAGTTAGTACAAAAATAGGCAGATTCCCAAACACAGGAGGAGAATGGGAAGGTCAAACAATGTATTTTCAGAAGAAGATCATAAAACTGCAAACTATTCCAAATACTTCAAGTCAGTTGGCATCCTGTCACTGAGTATAATTACAATTAAGACATAATCCAAACACATTTATTTTTAATACATCATTGCACAAAAATATGTTCTAATCCCAAATCTAAATGGATTAGACACAAATGGCACACTGTAGCTAGCATTAAATATCTACCATCAGAAGAGCTCAAAGCAGCTGTCACTAATATATCACAAAAAGAGAAATAAAATAGTGCAAAGAGTTACATCCTATCTGTGTTCTTTTACACAGAGAGAAATTAAATCAGTGCAATCAGTGGAAGTTTGCAAATTATGACCATTTGCAGCTGAGATGAAAACCTTAAATCCTACATAGAAAAGGAAAAATTGAAGAACATTTTTAACAGCTTGAGCTCACATTTTATGTCAGCCACACACAGGACTCAAATATTTTGAAACATAATGGCACACCAGAAAGATTTTTTTAAATGGAAAAACATTCCTCTGAAATTAGAATTCAGGCCTCCATCTGGCTGCAGTTGTTAAGTTACTTCCTGACAATCCAGCGATAGAATATAAAAGAAACAAAACAAAAAACCAAACTCCAAAACAAGACCCCAAATAAAAGGGCAGAGGGGATTGATTTTTTTAAAATCAGACATACTGCTAGAGGTTGCTGTGCTTTGCTCAAAGTCTGACATGTGAGAGATTTTAATAAGTAAGAAAAGAGTCAGCACTCATTCAAAGATACAGCATCATAACAGATTTCAGAGAATGAGCAGGGTCTGTAAAGGTATTTTGCACTCAAAGTAAGTATTCATTGCTTTAACCACAAGACAGACACGAGACACTTCCACTTATCAGTAACAACACAAGGCAGGTTTTGTTAAGAATATGCTGAGGGAAAACTTACCTTGCAGTTCTGCAGCAGTCGAATGAGATGCTCAAAGCAGTTACTGTTCAGGAAAATTGCCTGCAGAACAGGCCTATCTGTGCAGTCTAACATGGCTGTGATGGTATCTATAAAATTAAAACAGAACTGGCATCAAAGACAAAACATTTCCCAAATCCATCAAGCATTTTTTCCTGCACAACAGGAAAAAAGTTGACAAATTATATGCTCTGCATTTTTTATCAAAAATTCTATGCATTTTAAGAACAAACCACTAGCCTAAAGCTAAACATTTTGACACTGTAAAAATTACCACATAGCCTACTACATATGCAGAAAAATTCAGCTAATGAGTATCTTTGATTGCTTTGAGGCTCTGTTTCAAGTCATTGCAAATTGGGAATATATAAGCAGCATCACCTTTTTTTAAAAGCACATGAACAGTTGTTTCCTCAAAAGCAATTGCTCTTGGCCTTATACTGTAATCATTCTCCATGGCTGCAGTACTATTGCTCAGTTTTCTTGGAAGTATGGGAAAAGAAACCCCTTTATTTCCTTCTCTGAACATCAAAATGGAGAAAACTCAAACCCCAGAATTCTAACCCAAAAACTTACACCCATCTCTTTCAGACTATTACTTTAGGCCAATGTTTACAACAATGCCATCTGAAAATGAAACTATCACAAAACAGCACCACATGGCTATTTCACTACAGAAGAGTTTTATTCTGTAATTACTAAAGTTTTGGTAAGTGTCACTTGTTGCCTAGTTTTTCTCTTTTAATGGAGACTTTCAGTTTCTGAACCTTGACGCTCTGGTTAAATGGTAGCAATCTGATACGGTTTCTTCTGGCTATTTTATTAGCAAATGATTAAGCAAGAAATATCTTGCTTAATGATTAAGCAAGAAATTTTTCAACTGCTTAGCCAAGTCCACATTTTTGCTTCAGAGTTACTGCCAAGAAATACTGAAAGGAACCGAGTACTCACTCAGCATTTGTATCTGTAGTGCTATGAACCTGCTCTCCCACTGCCTGCACCGCCTTGCATTAGGTAAGGCTGAATGGTCTGAGTTAAGCAGCTTGAAGTAGTTCTCCAATATTGTACTTGTCTCAACCTGGCGCTGGTCAGAACTGCTGGTTAGGAGGATATGGACAACTTCTGTCAGGCACTTCAGAGTCAGCTCTGCCTTCCTGCTCACTTCCTCAGGGTTTCTGTCATCCCAGTTGTCACAGTCTGCTAAAACACGCATCAAGACTTCCATGGTGGCAGGAGATACTGCTTGAAGAGCATTCCTCTGAAACCCATTAAGGGAAAAAAATTACTAAGAAAAATAAATGCATTTAGAAGAATTTAAACCTCTTCAAACCAGCTGTGTCTACCTGAGTTATCTGAACCATGCAATATGCATTATTGTACCTACTAATACTATGTAGCTGTTAACCAACTAAGAAACATTCTATTTGGATTCTGTTGATGGCTAGAGATGGAAACCATTCCATCTTGTTCACTTAAATAGGCTCTCTTTTTCAAAGGGAATGCTTATATAGAAAAGGAAATATAATTTAAATACATGTTATAAAATTCATATAAGGTAGCCCTGATAAACTGCTAATTCGAGGCAAACCTTCACCTGAGTTTTCATTTTAGATTATGATATTAACAATACTTTAGAACATGTGATAAAAATATAATAATTAGCAAACACTTGTCTGGGCCTTGAGTGCCTTTTCCTCACCTTTTTTTCCTGGGTGCCTGACTGCAAAAGTTCAGGGACAGGAGCTTGTGGTCAGCTTTGAGAAGCCCTGTCAGGGACTCCTTGCCTTTTGGGGGCTGCATCCAAGCTTTGGCTCCCAATCCTTTAGCTGTTTGATCTACACTGCAGCCATGGCCATGCCTGTCCATATTGTGTCTTGAACCTGACCCACTGAGCTGACTGCCCAGCCTGACCCCAGCCTTGCCTCATGGACATGGATGGGACTGGCACCACTGGCCTCTGGACTGACTCCAGTTACCACCAGCAGAGCCAACCCTCACTCTGATGGCCTGACCAGACTTCCTGGCTTGACTTTAGGCTTTATCACTACAGACTTGTCCAGTGGGCTGGGCTGACTGGTCCTGCCCAGCCCAGCTGCTCCCATCAGTCTGCCTGGGTACAGTGAGATGGCACCCCTTGCCCATCAGGTCACCTGCTGGCCATCCTGCTCAGACTCCACTTGCCCTCCCTGGTGCAGCAGAGCCTGGCTCTGCAGCTCCATGGCAACCTTTAAAAACACTCTCTCTTCAAGTTCATCAGAAGTAGCAGCTGCTTGTGACCAGACTAAGTAGGACAAGACAGAAGTCAGGCAAGACAGTGGATGTTGGCTCTGCTGATGATGAATACCCTCTTTTCCTCACAGTCTTTCAAAGACTTTAAATAGCTTCCAAGCTGTAAAGGGCCCATGCCTCCTACTGAAAACAGATTACTTTCAGCACTGGGAAGTAAGCTAGATTGCTTTCATACAGATGAACACAAAACTTTCATCTTTGCAGGTGCAAATTCCTAATCTAGTTATGCATATTTTTAATTTAAAATATTACAGTAAGTTTGTATGAACATGTAGCTGTTCTAAACAGCAAACCCCTACTGTTACTTGAAAAGAGGACACAGTTTTAGCATTTAAGTGTTATTGCACAGAATGATCCCAAAGTTCCCAAGACAAAAGGAATTAATCATTGATAATAAATTCTTTTAATTTACAAGTTTCGTTATATTTTAAAGTCTTAAACAGGGAACAAGCATTTGCAGGTTTCAGCAGCTGAAAAGTTTAGAGTATCCTTACCTGACCACCAGCCACAATAGCTCCAAAGAGATGCAGCAAGCAACATTTTAGGCTTTCCTTGAGATGTTCACTTTCTTGAAAGCATTCTGATTAAATAAAAAAGAGATTTTCCTCAAAAAAAACCCACCAAAAATAATAAAAAAACCCCTCCTATATTCACTATCATCATACAAATTTTAAAAAAACCAACTGTACCATCTCCACTTTGTTTTATGTAACTCAGAAAAACACACCAATTCCAGCATTATCAAAATAACACAACATGACCACATTTATCAGGAATTCACAGGGCCACACCTTTCCCTTGCATAAAACTTTCCATGTCAGGTGACAGAGCTATAACACACAACTTCTGCTCTTGATTCATAATGTCAAAATGAGCCCATTTTGTCCCTACTAATGAGAAATACAAGAACACAACCAGTTATCATGCATGACAAAGTTCAGAGAAATTTTAGCACGGAAAGTCTGATGCCAGATGAAGTGCAGGTAGCTCAAAAAAACACTCCCTGAGCTCACTCCCTTTAAGGCAGATTGCCAGAGAAGCCTGTGGAGATATGAAACACTTCTCGTAGTAATCTCTTTAAAGACAATTATCTTGTATCTCTTCTTTTGCCATATCTGATAGCAATTAGTCCCAAACAGCCTCAGGAACTCTTCTTAGCAGTAGATATAACCTGGATATTGTTGTTACAGCAATAACACTAGACCTAATGCAGCTGCAAGAAACTACAAAGGATTGTTTCTGGAAATAACCACTGTAACATTTCCAATAACTTTCTAAAATAAACCTAATCATTATGTGGGCTTGTAAAAACTGAAATTTTAGACAAACATTAGAAACTGAAAGCACAATATTTTTATATTCATTAAAAAAGTAATAATAATAACAACAACATAATTTTTAAACCAAGTATCAATTATTGGCAAGTAAGACTTCTGGCCGTATACTGAATGTCTAAGCCTGTTTTAAAAGAAGATTGCAGAGC
The DNA here is from genome assembly GCA_025920805.1 of Petroica traversi. Lineage (NCBI taxonomy): Eukaryota > Metazoa > Chordata > Aves > Passeriformes > Petroicidae > Petroica > Petroica traversi. The sequence continues at coordinate 4,524,372 of JAHLSL010000093.1, forward strand.
TATTTTTCAAATTTGTTCTCCAAACAGAACAAAGCTTAGATTATCACACTCTTAGTGAGCTAGTACCACCACTCCTTGACTTAGAGCCTCTGGATCTTTGCAGAACCTCAGACAAATTTAAAAGAGCAGTACCTAGCTGGTTGTGAATAAATAATTAGGCTGGGTAGATTGAAACCACCCCATCTCAAATTAGTTCTGGCATGGCAGAATGCTTAAGGCACATGCTCAGCATTTTCTTACTCGGTCCTTTCTGCCAGCAGGCCAACAAGCAGATGAGTCTCTGCCTGCTAATCAGCACACTTTTACCTTGGTCACATTATATGATATTTAAGAGACTGAGGAGGAACCACTGAATGGAGAGGAGAGAACCTACAGGTGACATTCCCCAGCAGCAGCCTTTAGAGTAGATTCCCAGTGCTCTGGGATGTAGATAAGGGCATTTTACTACCAACAATAATTTGGTCTTTTTGGCAACTATCCCATCTTTTGTACGCAGCAAGGGAATCTCAAGGAACAGGAGCAGTAACTCAAATCTAGAAAAATCAAATTCATAAATGCTACCACTCCAGGAATAGAACCTGGGTTGTTTTTTTTTTCCAGTTAAAGCAAGTTAATAGATAGATGCAAAAAGGGCTGATTTCACTCTTCCACTCCCCATCCCTCCAGCTTATTTCTGCTGTTTCAATTCTGTAGGCAACAGCACTTTGGTATTCTAAACTGGCAAACTACCTGGGCATCCCACATTCCTGAGATTTAAGTACAGAATATGGATATGTAAGTCCTTCTTTTCCACACAAATCATCTATAATGGTAAGAACAGATGAATTCCAAAGTAGCCATCATGATACTTAATGACTTAACCAGAGAGAAAATAGTTTCCCAAACTCAAGGCCAAGGAGCATTTGCTAGCTGAATGGCACAGAGCTTCATCTTTTCTAGCTGTTAAATCATATTAAAGAGACAGAAGTGCATGAACACTCTCCTAAGATTATTTTTCCATGAGAGTTATCAGAACAGTTACTGCAGGGATCTCATGTGCAATCACTATGCACCATAATAAATGGAAAAGCTGGCAATTCACAAGACCAACCCTATTCACCCACGTTAGGCACTGAAATAAAGTCTAGAAATAGAGAAAAAGGCTTCAAAAATGAGCAGGAGTGGCAAAATAGTGATACTCAGAGTGAAAAACAAATTAAATAAGAAACCAAAACAACCCACTTCATTCATCCTCAGAAAGCAAGTAAGGGACTTTTACATTATCAGGTATGCTTAGGGGGAAGTTACTGGGGCTCCCTAAGCTCCTTCCTCCAAAGAAGGCTGTTTTTGAACAGGCTGTTAGCAATACTTACGGTAAAAGAAAGGGACAAACTCCACAGTGAGGGAAGCTGGTTTATATTTCTGTCTGCTCCTTTCAACTGTACTAAGGAAACGTCTGCAATGACATTAAAAAACATGCACCAAAGCAATTAGACATGATACCTTTGTCTAGTACTTACTTATTGATTTATGACTTATAATACAAGATTACAGTATCACATACTAGAAAACAGCTAAAAATAAGGAGTTATCTTTTGCCTACAGGATGAAAAAGAATAGTGAAGTAGTATTTCATCCTGAAAACATGAATCACAGCTAAACCCATATTCAGCCTGCCCCTAAAAATACTTAATATTTTACAAAGTGGTTTAGTTAAAAAAAAAGCCAGCAATCTCCTATTTGGTCCATGCTTATTGTAGCTAAGCCACCAGCTAGACTGCCAAATTTCTTGATCAAGCAATTTTAAATGGGCACAAAACATTATTATAAGTTCATTAAGCTGAAGGAACATACAATCAAATTAAAGAGATGTAATTCTACTGATAGATTTATAAACTTATTTTCGAAGATATAACTTAACTGTTAACTTCAATAACTTCTTTTGCCCTAATTCAAGCAAGTCTGCCCACCACATTCCTTTTGGCTTCTTTGTTTCACCAGTTTAGAGAAATGTCAGTTTTTGGAAGGAGAAAGCAATAGAAGCAACTTTTAATATAGCCTCAAATTCCATTTTCTTTTAACATTTAAATTAACAGCAAATATAATTTTTGAAAGTTATTTAAATTATATCCAGATTGAGAAAGCATAACAAGTTTCTGGGGTGTGATTCTAATGATTCCTGGTCAAAGCTCTCCCAAACCACAGTATTTACAATCCTGTGCTGGTCCACACATACCCTGCAATTCGCTGCCTCCAGTTTCGATATGGATCATAGAGACCTTCACAGAAAGCCAATGCATGTCTCACAAATTCTTCTATGGGGGTCTGATCCTCCACTTCTTTTTCTTTTGTTTTGCTTTTTAACTGAGGAGAAAACAAAACCTGAGGTCAGAAAATTTCCAGACGTTGAAAATTAATCTTGATCTCCCCCGGAACAGATCTGAGCCCACAAAGTGCTCTCCACATAACACTGTTACTGAAAGAGGACATCACATTAAAAGGAGCAGAAGTATCAGGTGGCAGAAATACAAGAATTGTAAAGCACATACCTGTTGAATGTATAATGTAGTCATGGTGATAACATGGTTAATGTATGAACACATCCCAATCTCTTCCACATTAGCCAAATTCCTGTGAAGACAACACAAAAGCCAGATTGTACACAGTGTACCATCTGAAGCTAGTTCAAACAATGTTTGTTTTAGCATTCTGTCTATATTCATACAAAAGGATATCAGCATTGCAAAAATACTCTCTAAAAGACTGCACATATTTAAATGTTTACTTCTGTCACAGTTACAGAGCTCACAAGTTTTCATCTAACAGGAAGAAAGACTCGAGTCACTCTGCTGCAGGCCAATTCCATCTGGAATTTGGGGATTCAGAGGTTAAGCAGATTCCCAGGACACCCTAAATAGAATGCTCAGAAATGGCATCTGATAACAAAGAGAATAACTTCCATTTTACTAGTGTATATACTTTCTAAAACTTTAATGTATTACCTAGAAACATTTATTCAGTTAAAATTCTCTGGAGGAAAACAAGCACCTAATAAATTATATTAGAAAAAAACCCAATAGTTGTAATTCAGAAACACATTACCATCATCCACTCAGCTTGTATACATTATTCCAGGATACCTGAACATTGTCATACTGCTCTTTGTATTGTTTCAGAGGCAAGGAGAGCCAAAATATTCAAAAATGCTCCTTCAAATACTCCTCAGTAAAGGAGATCCTCTATTGTATTTTATTCCCCTCCTCTCTCTAAATGCACTCTGCAACTGAAAACTGAAGAAATAGGGAAGAATAGATTCCTAAAAACAGTTTATTCATTTGTGTCAACAGTATTACAGTCTCAGGCAGAATTTTCAGAAGGCAATCAGCTGCAATGAGTAGTGCAATATTAAGTTTCACAAACTGTTTATGGAATTATAAGCATGTTAAGAATGTGAAACAGTTCCTCCTGCACAATTCTCTCAAGTTATTTCTTTGCTAACACTTGTTAGAGTGCACCTTTTCTTTTAAAAGTATTTCTTATACCAAGTATATAATGTTTTGAATTCCCATAGATTTATCTTCTATAATTACAAGGAATTTAGAGTTTAATTCTCTTCTGTTCCTATCGCAAACTTTATTGCTAAGATGATTGTATTGTTCCCCTCTCCCTCTTTTTTATTCCTTCTGCCTTGATTTTGAAGATTGTGAGAAGTGTAATTTCTGTGCCTACTGGAAAGTATTAAATCACATTGTATATGTCATTGAAATCTATATTTCTAGGCTGCATCAAGATTTCTTTAGCAAAACAGTGGCTTGCTGAGGAAGCAATTAGAACAAATACCTGCAAAGGATGATAAAGAATTTCACCAGTAAAAGTGACAGAGTCTGCTGCTGCTCTTCCAGGCCATCTGACATTTTCTGGACACACTGTAGCAACTGGAGCCTGAGGACCTGGAGAATGTTATCAGGAAGCAGCGATATTCCCGGGGGAATGTCATCCACCCTGATGAAAAAAGCCAGACACCAAATTGTTAATCACACAAATGACAAACTGCCAATCGATTTCCATGTACTCCTGTAGTGTTCCAGGGAAGTTCTGTGGGAAAGGTCACCCAACTCGGACAGATTACAAACACTTTCCAATGAACCACAAGGAAATGTCTGGTGGCACTACTCCAGCTTGAGCTTTCTTTTCCTCAGCAATAAATTACATTTAAAAAAGGGCTAAAATTCATTAAGCAGATTACTAAATCCTCCTCCATGCAATGAGCTCTCTTAATTGGCACAAATAAATTGCAGGATCTTCACCAGGTAAACAGGTGGCCTGGGAAACCCCTAAGGGTAGACTCAACGGAATGGAACGTGAGAACAAAACATATTTGGAAGAACACTTTCAACTTTCTACTGAAGATTAAACATGTTCAAATAAATGAGATGCCAAGTATTACACAGTTATTGGAACCCAGTTTGTGTTCATCCACAGTGATCCTCACGCCATTATTACATAAATTTCAAAAAGCCATACAAAATTATCTTGCCTATTGTTTTCTGCAAACTAAAACATTTTTTAGAAACACACCAGTGAGAACTGAGACATGAAGAAAAGAATGGGTTTATTTGTGGTTTAGGTTTTTTTTTTCCAGTGACCCAAAACCAAGTAAGAAAATGACCCAAGAACAACCAACCATAAGGAAACCCATTTCAGTATCAGTATGGAAATCTACAGATCTGTTAGAATATTTTTTTGAGATGAAAACTGTTTATCCACTGTTGCACATGCTAAAAAGAATTAGCCTTTGGCAGCAGCTATTTAGCCTGACATATCTCTATGAACTCTAAGCAGGAAAAGAAGACACAAGCAAGAGCCTTACACTTTGCAAAATCCTTCAACATAGCCAAAGTCAGAGGAAAGTTACAACGAAAAAATTCAGCTAGCCCAAAATCTCACTAATGTGACCATTGCATACATATATCTGTGCAAGAAAAGCACAACAGAAGTGTGTAGAAATGCCATGACTAACCCTATACAATATGATAGCTATTATTTGAGGAAAATGGGAACAATCCATTGTTTAGCAATCTAATGTTGAAAAGGAAGCCTTTATAGCATGGAACATCAGAGACACAGTTTAGTAAAACACCTAGATAAGTGTAAGTGACAGAAATCTCCCACATGCTAGAAAACAAATGTTACCTTTACTTATATAGACAACCACCTACTGCTCATTCCCTTGCCTCTTCACACAGTCGTGCAATTTGCTTTTCAGATCGTGGGATTCAGAATCCCAAGGGATTCAGAGAGTTGTAACACAAATTTTATAGCCTAGGCTCTAAACTGATAGCAACACCAACCACAAAATGGAGAGCAATTGCTCTTTTTCCAATACAAATGCCAAGAAAGACATTTTAATTTCTGTGACAGCAACTTCACCCCTCAAGATGCTGGCAGATCCGTACTCTCTGGAGCTACAAGCATGGCTCCTCATAATCTGGTAATTCAGATTCTGTATTTCAGATTCTGATAATTCCCTCTCAGTATTAGGAAAATCAGGATTTTTGACAGCTGAAATCATATCTCCAGAAGTTAATTCCCTAAAATGGCCAACAAGTTTTTTTCAGTAAGATCATGAAATACTTTACAAGAGAGCAAACAGCATACCCTTCATGCCTCACATCCCAAAGAATGTTTTCTTTGCAGTAGCTGCCTGTCTGTGCTATTGCACAACCCAGGAGAATTTAGTGCCTCATGTGAGAGCAGCATGAGAAATCCTAACTGGGATTACTCAAAATGAATACACCATAGAGTATATAAATAAATGTAAAAATTTATAAATAATCAAGCTTTTTTTTCACCCCAGAGCAAATTACTACTATACCACCAAAAAACCCTAAGACTTAAATTTGTTGACATGTAGCACCAATTTTTCCCAACAGGACTCACTGTTTAAACTAAGTATTTCAAAAGGAAGGAAAAAAAATTAATATAAAAAACCCATACCTTTTCTGATATTCTCATTTGACTGCTGGTACCCTACCTCAAAAATATGAGAACTTGACACATTTGTGTTCTTTTTATTTATAATTTCCTTCATTACATTAACATGGTTATGCAGCCATACAAACCATGTCAGGTGTCTGAAAGGGAACTGAATCACCTCCACATTGTGTGCACCTATCCCAGCTCAAACACCCACTGGGAATTCAATGGTAAGCACTTGGGAACAAACTGCTGCAGCAAACCAGGCTTTACTTTTCAACAATCACCATGTAATCACACAAACCTTGTAATCAGCATTCCTATCATGATTTTTTGCATAATTTCTATGTGGATTTGAAGTCAGCAAGTTAATAAAATACAGTTTCTATGGTACTTTGCATGAGCTTCCTTTAAGCTTCTTGGCTCAAGATCATACAAGCTAAAAGCAGAAAAAAGCACGACAACACTCTGGAGGCCTTTGTTATTTTTTAAAGTATTGCATCAAATGACAATTCCTCCCCAATGAGGAGACAAAATCTTCACACCAGCTGGTAAAGGTTTTATCCTTTTTATGGGAAACATATATGACATGGATACATGTTTTGAGGGCAAGACCAGGCAGGTGTGCTGGTCTTTTGTGCTCAGTGATCAAACCCATTAGCATAGCTATGTTCACCTTTTCAGTAAAATCATCAATAAGATCATCAATGAGCCCTTTCATATGGAGTAGAGGCACAAAGACAGGGGTAGAACTGAAGCTATGTAAGCCTATAAGCTGTATAACTGTGTACGCTGTACTTATGCAGTCAAATAATACTGAATACACTCTTACACTATATTTAGAGGTTTCCTAATTCTGTACTGCTTTGCATCTTTCACATTTCCAAAGCAGACTTCAGGAAATTAGATATTCTAATTTATAGAAAAAACACTCTTATGAGTTAAATCAGCAAGTGACAGTGTCAATTAAGAGTCCTTCTTTCAGAAAGGAAAAAAAAACCAAAACCAAACCTGTAATAGAATCTTTATATCTCTTAAGTGGTATTTTCTTGGATGCTAAAAACTCCCACATATGTTTTAGATTGACACAAAATTTCATGCCTGTCTTCCAAAAGGTTAGTTGTGCCCAGCAATCTGTACAAGCCTTCTCTCTAAACAGTTTCTCATTTTTTCCTGGCATTAGCCCTTCACTACACAAGGTCTTTCAGGACATATAGCTGTAAAACACACCAAGATTTATAGAAGGAAAAAAAAGAAAAAACAGTAAAAAAATATTGATAGAATGAGCTTCTCATTTTAGCTAGCATCACATTTTTTTAAGACCAAAAGACGGATCTAGTTGTCTAATAAAAAATCCAGTTTGAAAAAAACTGAGTCCACAGGGTCCTGTGGCCCCCGGAGTCACTGGAAATCAGCATTTGGTGGTTCTACTCTGACCTACTTTTCTTTTTCATTGGCCAAGCATTACTGTTTTCACAATGTAAATGCGTGCAACACTAATTGACAAAGCCCAAAAAGATGCCACTTTTCACATGCCTGATTATATCACAAATGCAAGTATGGGCAGAAACTGCAATTCTTTCTTAATTCCAGTATTTGATCACCATGGGTTTTTTAAATGCAGACATAAAAGCACACGAATGATCTGCCTTCATCCCTATGTTGTTTTGATGCTTTTACGTTACAGCTGTTACACAAATGAGTCTAAATCCACATGGTACTATTCTTCCTGACTAAATCACTAATCCTGTCATTAACCTCAGAAAAACACATTATTTTTATACTCACTATAGTCACCATTTATCACAATGAAGATGCTGCTACTGTTATATGTTTTATGTTGCTGAAAAAAAAAAACAACATGAAAACCACGAACACACACACTAAAAAACACAAACTCAGAGTACAGATAAACTAAAAGACACTTAAGATCAAAATACCAAGACATTCTTCTCTTCCAGTGTTCGTATTTCAATACTAAATGGTATGTTAAAGATAACCTCTATCAAAGGACAACCAAACATAGTAAGATGCATTTTTGATACTACAAAGAAATAAATTTCCTGAAAGAGCAGCACAGACTTAGCTTGAAGATCTTGGACTACATATTTTGCACTCATATAGGCATTATGAGGAAATTTTAATACAAAGAGCCAGGAAGTCCAGGTTTTATCTGCTGAGATCCTGTTGCAGTATTCTTCATTTCCTTGTAACAGCTGAGGCTATCACTTGCACTTCCAACAGGGTCTGATCCAAAGCCCATCAAAGAATTTCCACTGATTTCAACAGGGCTTGGAATGCAGTCATCATGTAGGGAGCACCGTTCTTTGCTTTCAAACACCACTACTGGTATCAGCTATAATACTAACACCAGTTCTCATAAATTCTGAATCCTAAAACATTTGGCCTTTCTTAAAACCCCTAGTTCATACAAGCACCTCAAAAATGAGAGAAAACATCCAATGCCTAAGTTTTTAGTCCTCATTTTCAAAGTTACGCATGAAAACACAATCATGATAACACAGTATACAAATTTAAAATGTTAAATATGAAACTCTAAAATAGACCCTTGTGATTGTAAGTGGGAACTTTTGGTCAGCAGCATGAGGGAAGTCAGCAATACTCTTACCCTGAAGTCTTCACAGATGCAAGGAAATCACTTTCATGTCTATAAGTGGTGCATATTTTAGTTTCTCAATGTTTACAGCTAAGACAGCCAAATCTTTATTTGAGCATTTTGCTCATCCCTAATCTTTAAGCAATCTCTGAAATAAAATTACAAAACTCTTTACCAACATCTTGCTGCTCTTCAGTCACTGCTGATGCAGATAGCAAACACTAGTACTATTTCACATGCAACATTTAATGAATCCTTATTTTAAAAAACTATGAGGAACACAAGGAATAAGAATTATATTTCTACGAGCAAGAACAAGAAGTACTCATGCCCATTTCCTAATATAATGCAAATACCAGTATTTGTCTAGTTTCATTATTCCCAACCCAACTTGACCTTCAAATGAATGGGAGTACCACTTGACAACTAAAAGATTTTCTTTTGTTTAAAGGCAGCACTGCCATTGAATAAGACTGGGCTCTCAGCCAGGTCTGTTTCAGATATCAGGGAAAGATGAACAGGTCTGTAATTCTACATACCTTGTTGGCAGCTTCTCAAAGTCCACATCCAGAAACTGTTCATAGCTAGACACAAAACTATCCAACCAGAGCTTCAGGTAATCTGGATCTTTCTGTAAAAAAGAGAACAAGAGAAGAGAACTCTGTAGTACCGTCTCAAATAAAAAGCTTTTACTCAATGCATTTCAACATTTTTTAGAACTAGAAGAAAAAACAACCACCTGTATCCTTGGAAATTTTCAGCCACATTGTGCTGACGGGACATTTTTGCTCTATTCATTAGTTTATGTCTCCTCTTCCTGGCACCAGTGTCAACCAAAGTATTTCAGCTTCTCCCCTCCCCAGTTATCTTAATTTATTCTCAAGAGTCATCTATACCAGCTTTACAAGCTTACTAGAATGTGTTCTAGTCCTAATACCATAGACACTGTACACAACACTCCTTATGGCCCATAAAATTAAATAAGAACGCCGAGAGCAATCCTAATCACTCATAGGTCAAAACAGCAGCTAGCAGCAGATTAGAAACAGATGGTGTTCAGAAAGACAATGTAGAAACTGTGACTTGCATACCAGACAGCCACAGAACAGATAGAAAACTAAATTTAAGCTTTCTAGTTGTTCCTCGTAGAGCACAGAGACTGTGTTTGTGACCAGCAGTCCCTCAGGGTTGGACGCTGTCCCAGGAGAGATACCATACCAACCAGGGAAATTCTGTCAAACTATGCATTTAAGATAGATACTTACTTTGGAAGTCAAGCAGCTTAATTTCCAAAACCAAGCTGACAGCCCATAGCTAACATATTCCTCCACCAGGACTGTGCAGTCCTGTCATTAACACACATGCACGTAGTCCCACAGTCATTGAAAATTATTTCAATGATTTTGAAATCATTTTCAAAAGAGCTTTAAAATTTTTGCCTTAAGTATTTGAGATTAGGAATGATTTCTGAATCTACTCCATAATTTATAACACTTTGCAGAAGTTGAAAACATTTTTCTTCATTCTCTTTCCTCTTCTGTATCTCCTCCCTTTTGCCTGTAGCCTTTATATTACCACAGATGTTCCCAAATAAGATAATATTTCCCTGCAGAGTTAAGACTGAAGAGCAAACAGTGAATATCTCCTAACACACACACTCTTCTGTGGCAATGCCAGTGTAAAAGAGACACCAAGAAATACTGACAGAGAGTCCCGTGAGTGCAAAATAACTACCTACAAAAGAGCCCTCCAGTGGGAAAAAAACCAAACAAAACAAAGTTAAAAAAAACAGCACACGAACAAAACAAAACAAACAACTTCAGAATAAAATAAACACACAAATCCAGAATCCCAAGTGGAGCAAAGCGTCTTTCCACAGCAAGCAGAGAAATTATAAAGCATGGGAACCCCCTTCTCATCTAGACTTTACCTTTCAAAACTACTCTCAGCTCAAGCAAAAAGTGTCAGAAACATCCAGATACAATTTACTTCACTGTCACTGTTAATTACATAAAAAATGTGTTCAGATACTGTGACAACAGGTGCCAAATAAAAAAACCGCCAGATGGATACCTATCTTGTCTATTTGCTTCCAGTGATTTTACTGCTTTTTTTTGTTCACTTTTCTTAATTGCCTTATTTTCCCTTCTTCTGTTTAATTCCTAATCTCCTTCCTTCATAATCTTTCTTTTCATCTCCGCTTTTATTTACTTTTCAATTATAAAATAATCACTTCCTTTCTTTTTCTGTTAAAAATTTGTCAAAGCAGCACTATGTTCTGTAAGTGTAACGTAGCCTTATTCTCATGTTCAATATGCACTGAATGACCAAAGGGTTAACTTATCTTAAACACACCTACCAACAGTCCTCAATGTGAAATTGCAAAACACAGAATGAAGGAAGTGGTTGAGATAAAGAATAATTTCAAGGTTTCCATGCTACTCGTTTAAGTTACAGGGGTTGCCAGATTATCACAAGCAGGTGAGTATAGAATAAACGTTTCTCAGGCTCACACACCTAACATATTGAAAATCAAACCAAAAGTTAGACAAGAGTAAGACTTTCCTAAAAGAATGATTTAGAAGATGCTGTCTACAGACATCATAGCTTTTCAAAAATATTTAAAGCTTTCACTTTCTTGTATTTCACAGCAAGTAATTTTAGCTGCAAGCAAGCTATTTCACAGGATCATAAAGACAAGGAAAACTAGGATAGCATTTTAGTAATCCCGATACAGCTAAGGCTACAAAGGACAAAGTAACCACAAAGAAGTAATGAACACAAATGTTGTCATATCCATGTGTTCATGCCTCTGATGATAATGGCCATACATATGTGTAAAAATTGAATTTATGTGACTTCTTCATTATTGAGCAAACTGCTTCTTCACTGGTATGAAAAACTTCTCCTTGAAATCCAGCAAGAAATACTAATTTGATACTATTCATATTCCCAAATCAAAATTGTTTATTGACACACCTCAGGCTCACTGATAATTGTTAAAAGAACTTGAGTAAAAAAACTGTCTTTCTTGGTCAACATGAAAGAAGATGCGCAAATAATATAATTATCTGACTTAAAATTGCTCTCACAGAAAGTTAAGGATGAGAAAAGAGGAAGCATAGGGCAAAAGACAAAATTAGATTAAATGCCTGCTTGCTCCTTTTTAATGATACAGCCTAAATCAGTTTCAAGCTTCTTTATCTTTGAACTACAATGTCTTTGCAAAGCTATCAGTACAGACTGGGAGTAAGAGAACACTGGCAGACAAAATATGCAAGAAAATATGCAAGAAATAGGAATTCTACAGATGATAAGAGTAAGCCACGTGTTATAAAATGGCCAAAAGTTTTTGCCTACCTGAAGAGCACATACTGCTCAATTTGCTTTGCCACTAGCACTCCTCCCAGTCCTGGTAAAATCCAAGAACTGCAACACTGTTTGATCAGTCCCTGCAGCATGCTCCTCAAGCCAACTCCCTTCTATCTCAACCCCTGCCAGTCAATTAATAATGTAATATTCAAAGTTATGAAAATAATCAGATTTGAGGCCAAAATACCAGGTAGCACTACTGGTATGTGCCAGTAGAAAACAGCTTATGCAATAGTTGACTCAGAGTCAAATCTAGAGATTTCCTTCCAAGCAACAGTAAGAACTCAAAACCGCTTGGACAAATTTTTTTTTTTAAATCATCAAGGCAAAAAAGTAAACAGGATCACTTAGCAACATGAGAAACACCAAGAAATAAATCTCCATTATAGTCCAGCTAACAGAAGCATGTCTCCTTTCCAGAAATGAACAAAAATGAAGACTTGTGAAGCAGGAGTTCATTCCAGGAAAAAGTGATCCAATATTTAACAGCTGGGCTACAATTAAGATATGTAAGTGATTTCAAAAATGTTAGAAATAGAAGTTATAAACAGCTTTCAAACTTTGATTCTGGCCCTGGTTTTCTTTATTCTTTGTTAGCTGTGATCATCTCAGATCCTAGGCACCAGTCTCTTGTGGAAAGCTGCAAGAAATCTAATTTTTACTGAAGCAGCTTTAAGAAAGGAAACTGAAAATGGTAAGTACTTGACAAAGTAGGACATAAAAATGTCCTAAAACCCAGCTAAATACATACAAACTTTCTGAAGACCTGCCTATGTGAGTCAAATGCATATTACATTCTTCCAAACTAAAGGCATCATAGTTTAGGGGAAAAGGAGTCTTTTTACAGTGGTTTAAAATTCTAAGTTCACAATAAAACCAGGCAGTAATAATGGGTATCAGCTGTTTTATTTCCACTGTGATTTAACGTACAATGCAATTCTCCTACACAGCATCCTTATCTTGGACTGAACTTCTTGAGGTCAGCTGCTCCCACTAAATCTGGAGTTTAAATTTGGTAGAATGAAAAATGAAAAGGAACGTATTTCTGAGAAGTTCTCCCCCCCACTCACCCTTCTCAATTACCCTTTATTTTCCCATGACAGAAGTGGTAAACCATATCAACAGCAGAACACAAACTGACCTTACTTTACCATGAATACATTTGTGTTCTCCAATGCCAGATCAACTTTCCAAGCCAGTACATGTTGCAATATGTCAATGATCTGTGTGATTATGTGTCGGAAGAGTGCATCCCATGGGATCCGTGCTGCTGCTGAGGGCAACAAATCACTGAAGTGCAGTCTCAGCTCCACCTGATGCACTGTAAATTGTGAGCTACTACATTCTATCTGTAGTCCTCCCAAGGATGCAGCAGAACACCAGAAATAAAGCATCAGAAATACTCAGGAGCTGCACTACCAGTAGAAGCAGCAAAACCTCTGGAATGTATGTCTTTGAAAATCACCCCTTTGTTTTTATTCTGCAGACAGGTAGCTAGGGGGGTTGTACATCATAAAACAGCTCCAAATTGTTTCCTGTGGTGCTGGTTGAAGATGCACCACACTTTTAAAGCACAGTTTACAAAGCAATGTATGCTTTGATAATACACCACAAGCTAAACTGTGATAAACCAATTTGACACAGGTATTCTTTTCCAGTTCTACCACACACACTCTGCAGGCATGTCCTATGAGATCAGCAAGAAATCAGGAAGAAAGTTTTTGCTTTGTACAGCTGCAGTAAAAGCAGGAAGAAGCTCGTATGTGGTAATAAAATGCCTTTCACTACTTAAAACTTTTCAATTACTGCAAGATAAGAAATGTTTTCTGAAACCTTGAAGCCTTCTAAGTTACAAGCCTAAGCTTTTCATTTATTTACCTGAAATTTGCCTAGCTTTTGTACAGGACAAATTTATGTAACTTATTTGAATAATAATTCACATACAGAAACTGCATGCCTTAAAACTTCTGGAAGATAATTTCCTCACAGCTTGAAATCCAAGAAGGTAAAATCCAACTTAAGTCAGCCATTTCTCTGCATAGTGATAAATGGAAATGACCAGAGTTTTAACAAAGCTATCTTAAAGGTGTCATTGTAAGGTAAGCGAAAATATATTTTTAAAACCTTGAAAAATAAAATAAAGAGCCCAAGACTATAAAAGTTCTTTAGTTGATAGCTGCAAGTTTGCAGAGGCTAGGCTTAGGCTTCTGAGCTCAGCACATTGTAACTGTAAGGCCTTCATAGCAATTGCTATAGCAGTCACTCACCTGCACTAATGAAAAAGAAGTCTTTTATGCCTATTAAGTCAAATGTAGCTCAGAGCACCTGAAAGTGAAATACTTCCTTGTTCCTTCCCTTCCTTAAATACCTCTGGTTTTCACTAAAAAAACAAACAAAAACCCAACCCTGCACAAGGACACACCACCCTTCAGGCCTGCATTTCCCTAAGATCCTCTCGGCACAATAAGAGCTGCTTGTTACACTTCAAAATAAAAAGACTGCCAGTCCCAAGTAGTGGAGTGTTTCTAACAGGTACTGCAAATAACTTCAAGAAATACTCAAAACCATAACACACTAAACCCACCTCCCATTAAACAGTCAGAGGAGGGTGAGGATTTTTTAATTTTCCAACACAGTTAGTACAATGCAAGAAAGAAAAAAAAATTTGCTGACTAAACCCTTTGTACTGGTCCCCAGTATGCACTGCAATACTGTGACTAAACACTGCCCAGCAATGATCAAGATGCAATATAGATGTGTAAACTCTAGCAAGGGCGTCCTCAGAGGTGGCAGGACTGGGAAACAAGTTCCCAATGCACCATCTTCAGCATTTAACCACGCTGAAACAAAGCCCACAGCAGAGAAGGGATCTTATGCTGATACCCGTCTGACAGACAGGACCTTCTCTACGGCAATGAGGTGAAAATAAACTATAGCCAAAATCTACCTTAGTTCCAGACAATACTAAATTGTCTGGAAACTACAAGAGCCTTTTCTAGTCTCTATGAAAACTGATTTATTGAATGACAAAAATGTTCTAATAAAGTCTTATATTTTAGTCTGCCTGTGCAAGAAGGCCACAAGAAATGTTTGAACCACTGTAACATGTTTTAGATTCATTAAGAAGCCAGGTAGTACCAGTGTTACAGCCAGCTCTCAGTTAAATGAAAACATTTTACACAAAACCGGCACTGAAGTGCTCCGGCTACAAGTATTCAGCCCTGTGCCTGTGGAATACAGACACATTTACCCAAGGTTTCACACCAACTGTTTATGTAATTATATAAAGGGTTGCTTCTAGATTTAGTAGTAACTTCCATTTCTACTAAGGCTTCAGGCAAGGAACTGGAAGGGCAAAGCTCAGTAGAACTTTATAGATAAGTTCAGGAAGTATTAGTTGCTAAAAACAAAAGCTGGATCCACCCGAGGCTATTTGCAGTGTCACATTCCATGCTGTAAAGGCAAAAATACCCTGCAGGGCAGCTCAGAGTCCAACTATCAGACAAGCCCGACTTGTTCGACAAGACAGTTGTTTGAAGTGGCTCAATTGAACATGGAGCCATCAAACAGCCAGCCGGCTCTGACTCCTGTGCTTGCTCTCAGTCAACCTTCAAAGTGCATTTCAGCTTAGAAGCACAACCATAAAATCTCACTGGCACTGGTATTACCATAACTAATCCCCCACCCCCAAGCATTTTATTTAAAATAAGAACAATCCTTTGGTGTCAAGACTGAATTAGACCCACAAAATGTAACATTAGGAAACTAAGCACGAAATAATGCCTTTAGACAACTGGTGAGTTTACTTGTCTTTAAATTAATTCAAGTAGTCTGCATAATAAAGAATTGCAGAACATTTCTCAACACTGTTGGAAATAAACTATTCATTGGGGAATTAGAAGATTTGCGTTAAGGGAGCTCTTTCCTCTTCATGGTTTCAGACATGAAAGGCTACATTTCCAGCATGAGAACTCCTAGCAGCATTTACTCTGAAATATGACACAGTGCTTATGCTTTTTGTGAACCTTTCATATGAAATGTCAAAATAAAAAGTGAAACGCTTTGTTATAGCAGTAACACAACAGTCAGAATTAGTAAAAAACTTCATTATAAACCATTCTAAACCAGCTAAACTGCCTTGATAAATTCAGTCAATCTGTTCTAACTATCAAGGGAATCACCTTTGGGCACAACTCTCCATTTTAATCAAAACACTGATTTTTGAATCAGTGAATCTAAAAGAAGGAAAGATCCCAGCAAGTAACTATAAATCTCGTTTCTCAATATCCACACAAGCATTCTGTTCCATTCCCATAATTAAAAAAAAAAAAAAAAAAAAGGAAGGAGTCGTGATGCTTTGTTTTGTAAATGGAAATTGCAGTGAATCATGACAGAAACAATTTTGGGACAAGTTAAAAATTCTCTTCAGCATAGAGATTCATACCAAAATAAGCCTATAGCTGCCAACATGATAACATTTAGTTTACAAATTATAAAGTCAAGTTTAATATTTTTCTTATCTTTTCAAAACACACAAAAAACATTTTTAATCTTCTAGTATTGTGTTAAAGAACAAAACAATCCAAGCACTTTTCTTACTTTTCCGTTCTACTTCAGATTTCCAACAAAACTGGAAAATCAAAATGAAATAATTTTCTCACTAAAATCAAAGTAAAGCCTCTACTTTTCTTTCTCTTGTTTTTTTTTTTTTTGCTGTTGTTTTTGAATGATGATACAATTACAGCCTTGTAGCTTGAAACTGGCACGTGACTGATGCCATCCATGGATGAATCTAATTAACGTGAACTCAGATTTTAACATCTTCACGTTTGACAGAAAGCACCACTAGGCAAGCCCCATGTACAAGTTGGTAACCTCTTTTCAGCCTTCAGGAGTCCACTACACAGGGCAGAAATCAGAAATCTACCATACTGTAACAAATTGCATTCTATTACCATTCACTTTTCCCATAAAAGTTGGCATAGTGAACCAGCTGGAAGCTGTATTTCAAGGGGAAGAAGAAGCATCTGAAATAATTCTCAGGCAACTAAATATAAATAACATGATGTCAAGTGTCTACAGTGTCAAGATGAGTCTAAATTCCATGAAAATTCTAACATTATCTTAGGAAAGAATTTAACTCTTAATTGCTTTAAAACTCCAAATTATGTCATTGTCTTACATGAGAAAAAGGCTGAATTTCAGCAACAACACACACCAAGTCAGCTTTTGCCCCACTGAGTTTCAATGTAGTGCAAGAGACAACACAAGTTTATCACAGACAGAAAGGAAGCAGGATGGTGCTACTACAGTAAAACACCAGCTTATTTCACTGTATCAACAACTAAACATTGCCATGTCTTCCAGCAAATAAAGGCCGAGAACTTGAATACAGCTTAACAAAAAAAAAGTCTGTACTTGCTTCAAAGTGTCACATGATTACAACAAACTTGAGTAAAACCAATTTTGGCATCTTTAGCTATGGATTTAACTGTTTGGTTTTGTCTCCTCAGTCTCACCTGGCCGTACATTAATGTACTGAAACTGACCTATAAACTGAAGGTATAATTCACATATACACTAATGGCGTATCATGTAAAAACCCCAAATTCACTCTTCAAAAGTACACTTAAAAAAACCATTAAAAATTACAGCATAGCAGAATATGGGTTACTTGTCCAAGTGGTGTTTGGCATCCACTGCACCTCTGCTGGTTCAGTTTTTAAATGATCAGCACAATTCACCAGAGCTGGAGTTCTGAAAATAACACACTTCTTTTCTATACCTTGCTTTACTCCCAAGAGCTTTACCCACTCACTACATACTCAATACCACTTATTCCCATTGCTTACTAAAGGCAAGTGTAATCCTCAATCATAAATTAGATTATCAAGACTGCTTTAAATATCAGAGAATGCATCCACACACACAAACAAAAACTCACAGCTAATGTTTAGATTTGCAGATACTTGGAGAAGCCTAACTGAGATACCAAACTTAAAACAATGTTTATGAGGAGAATAATAGAATACAGTTTTCATTTCTTGGTGTTGCCTGTAGTATCTCGCATTGCCCTCTACTGCAGCCTCCCATTCAGTAGGGGATAAATTGGAAAAGTTCAACTTGAGCAAATTGGGCTTTTTTTAAAGAAAAAAGGTGCTTATCTGTACTGTTGAGATGTGCATGCTTTGATGGCTTTTCCCCTATTCACATGTAATTATTTCAGCAAGAAAAGCTGAGTAATTAGAGAAGCCCTTCTCTCTCCTACAGCAGCTGTTTAACCTTTCTGAAGCCTGTAAATATTTTAACAGTATCTATTGACAACATTTGGATTCAGGCCTTAAGCTCCAATGCTGCTCAATGGGCAGCTAGCAAGCCTTTCTCCTATTTCTGTAATCAGCACATATTGCATATTTGAGTTGATTCAGTGACATCTTTTTATTAGGACACACATTATCCCCAGACCTGCCCAGCTGACCAGGTTGAAAGCGCCATAACTCAGAAACACACAACGATCCAGGGTTTGGTAAATTTGCTCTAGACTGGAGCATCAACACACAGAACCAGAAGCCTGCGTTTGTAGCTCTGTGATAAATCATTCAACATATACTCAATTTTTTCATGTCAATAAAAGCCTAATCTGAATTATGTTTGTTGGCATGTTCAGAACTGGATGTTTCTCACTGATTCACAAGCCTGTAGACATGTGGGAATTCTAACCTGATGCTGGACACCACTAAAGCCCTGAATCTTGCTCGACATAACTCAGACTGAGTTTATCCAGCAGCAGCAGCTACATATGTGTATTGCCAAATATATTAGAAAATAAGCAAGAATGATTTCATCATAGCTTGTAAAATGTTACAGTTTTCTTACATCTTCATCTGTTTAGATTTTTCTGCTACCTCACTGCATCCCGAAGTCTGCAGTCTCTGTTCTATATCTGAACATCTTCCAGCACAAGGTCACTCTAGCCCATAATTAAGGAAGGAAACAGCCACTCAAGAGACTGATGTCTCATATACTCATGTCAGTTATTTATATTAAAAGTTCTATATTTGTAAATAGCAGAATTATGTTAGTTCTTGGACTAGGAGACATCTCTTTAAATAGCAGTTAATTCAGAATTGAAGACCAACTGTTGTTGTTTATCTGTATCCATTCTTAGTTCAGCCTCTTGAAAAGAGACAGAACAAAGATATTTTTACCACCACATGGCCACAAATGACTTGTGACATTATCTTCTACAAGTTACACTCCTAGGAATGCAGAGATTTACTTAAAATAATCTACAGAAAATATGTATCTTACATGGCAACTGCTTTAT
Organism: Petroica traversi; assembly: GCA_025920805.1. Taxonomy (NCBI): domain Eukaryota; kingdom Metazoa; phylum Chordata; class Aves; order Passeriformes; family Petroicidae; genus Petroica; species Petroica traversi. The sequence goes on from JAHLSL010000093.1 coordinate 4,543,643, forward strand.
GAGACTGCACTCACTAGTTTTAGCAGAGGCATGAATTTACATGACAGTGAATTACAAAAAACTACTTTTACCGAGCATTTGATTTGCTCATTCATCTAACTGTAAGATGAATACTTCTTTATCAAATCTAACAAAGACAATATATAGCAATGTGATCTGCATCACTGAGAAGTCAGCAACTGCCCAAGAAGGAAGACAAGGGCAGGCAAAGTCAGGATGAGATCACATTTGGGATGCAAAGGTCAGTGTTTCACATGGGGCTTACAATTCCACGTCAAAGATTATTCTGTTCTTGTTGAATTACATGTTTCTCACCACAATGAAGCATAATTTGGCTGAAGCCACATTTCTTTGAGAAACAATGTTACAATATTAAATGAGAAGATATTTATAATACATAGCTATCCCACAGTGTCCCAGAGAGAAAACTACAACACATTTATCTCAATACAATCAGATTTTGTGAACACAAATGAGAGCTACAGCACAAGGTAAGAAAGTACATTTGAGGTGACAGCTTACGCACAGGTCTGCTGCTCTTAACACAGCAAGGGATGAGAGTGTCTCAGCTGTCTGCATCAGTAAAGACCAGACCATAAAGATCAGCTAACACACAGAGTCCCCACTGTATCAATGACACTAAGGCTGAACATTCCCCCTCTCGAGCCCCAAAGTGAGTGGAGAACATTCACAAGTTTCCCTTCAAATCATTGTGTCATCTTACAGGAAAAGGCAGTGTTTAAATAAATCAGGGCTATATTGAAGGCAAGAGAGTAAGGAAAAGTTCAGAGCCATTGTAGTATGAAAACTGAAGATTTTCTCATGTGCATATGGCAGTTAAGTGTTTGCCTTAATGACTTGGAAACACCTTTGGAAGGCAACTAGCATCTCTTTTTTCTCATAGACTAGAAAAATCTCCATATAAAAGGCTATCTGAACACTTTCTGAATAAAATAAAAAATATCAGAAATCCTGACATGCTTTACGTCTGAGTCTGAAATATCTACCAGAAAAACTGGAGATGAACCACATGTAGTTAAAATCTTACAGATAGGACAGAGGTTGAATCTCTTTAATTTGAATCTACAGTAGAAGTTACTTCAGAAGATTATGAAATAGAAATAAATTTTCTATACTGGTATATAATTAATATCTAAGAAAAAGTTAATCACCCAATAGCAATATTACCAAAGTAATATTACAGCCATGACCATCTAGTAAGACAAGACAAAAGTGGTAGATTACTTCAGTAACATGAACACAAACAAGTCAGACACACACGAAAGCATGTCCTTTTCTTCTCCTACCTAATGGAGCTTTCTGCTGTACACTTACATTAGCAAAGAATTTTCAGGTATCTGCTCTATATGCACTTACATAAGAAGTGTGCCCTGCTCCTCTGTAGGTTACTGAAGGCTTTGAACTGACAATCAGCCAGGAAAAACTTAGTGACATCTACAGAATGCTATCTATTTTATGCTATCTATGCTATGCTATTTATTCTGCACGTAATTCAATTATCTTAAAATGTTCACATTCCAACATTTGGATGAGATGCCAGCAGTTTACATCCATATCAATATTTAAGTGAGTAAAAGATTGTACATTAACAGTATACTGAACAGAAAAAGATCACCCAAATACTAAAACCATGTGAAACTGAAAATCATCAGGAAGTTACATCCTTAACAAGGCATTCTTTGCAGAAAGTTTAAAATCAACAGTTTGAAAAAACAAGAAAAAAAACCAAAACCAACAAGAGACTCAAGACAAAAACAGGCTTAGACCGTGAACAATACAATGTGGTGGTAAGAACCCCAGTGACTCAAATAAAAATTTTACTAAATTTAATGAAGTCTTAAACTGCTTCCATGCAACGTCAGAAGGATTACAAATCAACTGTGGCTACTACTTTCATCTTTAGCAGTAGACTGTAATCTGTAGCTTTTAGGGAAATAAAAGGAGAAAAAAATCCAAAACCAAATCCCAGCCTTAGATTAGAAACTGTCAGATGAAAAATAATTGAATACCAACTAAAACCAAACTCTTGCAGACACTCAAACACTACCCAAAAAAACCAACAAAAAAAACCCCCCAAAACCACTACAACAACAAAACCCAGAAAAATTAAACCACCTCAAATATGGTGTCTTCCAAAGACTGCTCCTGCAGAGGCCCTGATTACTGCTGCTGTCTGCCCAAATCTCCAATGCCTCAACTGCACAAAGAGGCCATGAAAATGGAGAAATGCCTTCCTAATGTTACTTTGCACAAAACTAAGTGTTGCAACTGACACCTGATGCTGCCAGAGATGTCAGGGATCACAGAGAACAAGAGTCATGACCCAGGATAGATGGTAAGACGGTAACACAGCATTATGAAGCCCCTGAAAGCTGTGAAAAGCCTTGCTGCTTTAGCACAGGGTGCTGTATTTAAAAGATTATCATGAAGGACCCGATTATCAAAAGCAAGACTATTAGCAACACTCGGAAGCATCACAAAGGAGTAGCTTGGATTTCACTCCTTCTTCAGCTAATAAGGCTGCAAAAGCTAAAGCCACATATTTAGGATTTAAATGGCACGATACATTCCTGCTTTACTCACCCATAACTCTCCAGCCATTTTGCTAGTTTGAAGAAACTGTGTAGCTTTCTGGGATGGCATTCTGGGACAAAGTCACAACAGAGCAACATACTACACTTCACTGGGCAGTCCCAGGTATAAAGAACTTTTCTCTAAACCACTGTATCCTGTCACTGGTAATTATTACTACACCTTCCCGTTGTGCTCAATGCTCTGAGAAGTACAAAGCACAACATACAGATGTTTCCAAATTGACTGAACAAAATAAGTTATATTGAGGTTTCCCACATTTTATGTCCCAAGACATGGCTTCTTCATCTGCTCTTAACTTCACCAAGCTTAATCCAAGATTCCAATGCTGGATGCCTGCCTCAAACAGAATAAGATACCATTTTAACCTGAACCAGTTGAGAGATAAGGAAAAAAACTGTTTTGTGCCTAACACTTCCTGAAAAACTGAAGACTCCCTTTCTCTGCATCACTTCAGTTGCCCTCATATTTTGAAGGCACGCTATTTTATTGTTAAACTATATGTTTTGCTACTTAGGAACAAGCCCTTATCAACAAATTCCTTTAATCAAGCCCTTAATATATGATCTGAAAGAAAAAAAGGCAAAAAAAGTCACTGATAGCTAATGAAGAGACTGAATATATGAAAAGAAGATTTTTTTTAAATAGCCCATCCTCTACCACATGAGATCTGGTTAGACTGTGGACGCATCATTCCCATAAAGAAACTGAACGCCCCCTAAGTGATCTAAACCACATATTTTAACCAGCATTCCTTCATGCAAACTTCCTGCTATGTGAACAACATGGAGATGGACAGCATTCAATCTGAATGACAGGTTCCAGCAAAGGGGGAGTAGGTCCAAGACAGAAAAAAGAATATTTTAAAGAACAAGGGAGGAAAGAGCCAAAGAACAGCCAAGCAAAGAAATTCCGAACTTGGCTCATCTCTGCAGCCCTAGTGTCTCCCAAAGCTGAGTAAAGTCTGGATTCTTTGAGTGTATTCCAAGTGCATTTGTTCCTCTCACATCGATGAACTCACTGGCAAAACATCCATCTCCTCCAGGGCTACTCCACTTCCTACTGCCATTATCATTAGTACACTGGTTTAAAAGGCAAAGGTCCAACCCAGCAGATCACCCACACGGGGAGCAGTAAGAACTGATACCACACTGTTATGCTTGCAGTAGCTCTAACTACACGTAGATGATTAAGGTTGCACATAAATTAGAAAAATAGACCATTAAGACAAGTACTTTGTGCACTTGTGTTACATGGTCTGCACTTAACATCTCACATTCTACGCTCTTGAGATGGGAATTCTCTAGAAATGAGGTGGGAAGAACAAGGGTAGAACTGTTCTACCCTCAATGCCCTACTGGATTGGAGACTTAAAGAAGCTGAAATACAAACGAAGGATGAGACTGCAAAAAGGCAAAACCAACCAGAGAATAAGGCCATGAGAAGCTACTCTTGCCACTGAGCTCCTGTATGACAGTAGATCAGTCCTTTCCTTCACCTTAACAGATATTTTTTGTATGCTCCTAATTTTACAGCTACCTATTCAGATAATCTGCAATCCAATTTGTGTACATACTCAGCACACCCGGCAGCAATTAAGGCATGTCCTTTAAACACATTAATTGCTTTACACTATAAAGTGCAAATGGAGCCTGGACAGCATTTTTGTATTATTTCTGCCAGGTGAATGGACAACATATATGCTACAGCAATAGCCAGCAAAGGCAGACTCTGGAGTAACTTAATAAATCTGCTCTTTGGGAAGGCTTTTGCTAATAAAGTTTAAATAAAACTGAAGCTGATCAGAAATCAGTAAGTATGAAGCTAAATACTAGGCAACACTAAATTAAGTCAATGCAGTACAATTTAATGTGCTTTAAAAGGAAGAATTATGTAAACATAAGTAAACATAGTTAAAATATATAGCACAATAACTGCTTAAACTGAGCCACCAACACTGCAATTCTCATCTCAATCAGAAAAAAAAGACAAACCTGAACAGCAAACCATGGGACGAGGATATAAATAACCAAAAAAGTGCAATTACACCCTTACAGAGGTTAACCATGTCCATACAATTTCCAAGAAAAAAGATATTACAGGTACAATTTAAATACCTGATTACCAAACAAGAGAGGATAAAAGCAAACAAAAACAAATATTTACCTTATTGCAGTAAAGCATCCAAAGCTCATACAGCCTCTCCCGGGATGCCATTCCTCCCCTTCCTCTTCCCGTCGATCCCAGCTACTTTTCTCTTCAAGATCCTACCATGCTCAGTTCCCAGGCACTCTTTCCACAGTTTTGCTTTATTATTAGTTATATCATAACCCGAGAAGAAGTCAAGTAACAGGGTTTCAGTCTCTCCTTTTCGAGTAAACAACGAAGTGCAACACAAGCAATTGCAGACAAGTGTCAAGCATGTCCGTTCTTCGCCAGCGCCGCTTCGGTTTTAATCTCTGAAAGTGAAAAGACACCCTTCAGGCCCTTGGTGGAGGGAGGAAAAAGCAGATCCGCACTGAAAGCCCTCGGACAGCCTGGGGAAGCGGGCGGCGGCAGTCGCACCGCTCTGCTCTCTGACACTGCTCCCCGGGGACGGAGCGGGCTGGTTCAATGTTCGCGGCGCTTTCTGGCTTCTGCAGGCGGGGAAGCCGCGGGGC
>JAHLSL010000093.1:4549315-4570655 GCA_025920805.1 Petroica traversi
GGACAGCGCCCGGTGGAGCGGCCGGGATGAGCTCAGGGGCTGGGGCAGTGCCAGTGCCAGTGCCAGTGCCAGAGCCAGAGCCAAAGCCAGTGCCAGAGCCAGAGCCGATCCGCAGCCTGCGCCCATCGGCCGCACCAGGATCGTGCCCGTAAAGAATCAGCATCCCCGTCCTGAGCACCTCAGGAAGCCTCCGCGCTCCTTTGCTTCACAAGTAATAAAGGTTACCAAGCTCATACACGTGTTTTAGATATGCTCCAGGGAAGCCTGCCCACAGTGCGTGGGTATATCCATCCATACATCCAACCCGCTGCTCCTAAAGCAGCCCCCTACCTTGTAGGCAGAGCTTGCATAGGACTACGGAATCAAAATTAAATTTTCTCAAAGTTACATTTCCAAAGGAGAAATGCAAAAGGACATCCCTCAGCTCGCGGGTGGCCCTGCCCAAGCACACCGGCCTGTGGTGACACAGCCAAGGCACCACATTGCAGTGAAGGAGTTTCCTCCTGCTCCTTCAATAACAGGATCTCCCTCCGTGTCCTCCTGCTGCCTTGGAAAGTGAGGCTGAGAATTAATGTTGTGTCAGGCTTCAAAGCAGGGAGGAGGCGGTTCAAGGAGACACGGGCCATCTCTCTAGCTTGCTGGGAGAATCACAGTCCTGCAACTTTTGGCCACAGCCCTGGTCCTTCTGCCACTGGGTCACCTCCTCACTTGGGTTTGTACAGCTTCACGCAATGAAGCATTGCCATTCGTTACACGGTTGATTACTTTCAGGGGATTTTTATACCTTTGCAATGATTTAATATAAGGTTTGAAATTCCTTTGCAATGGAACTGACTGTGCAGTATCATTGTAGTGTCTGCTACATATGTTTTTTTCTAGGGATGGACAAGTATCACCAAGAGCCCAAAGACAGACTGAGATATATTCCTGCAACAGGCCTTTGCACATTTGTGTTGTTTTTAGGAGATCAGTGAAGTTTCCCTGGAGATATTTAAGAGCTAATCTGTGCTCAATGTGGTTTCATGTGGATCGCCACTGTGGGAGTGGTAGAAGTATCTTTTACTGCAATATCTAAACATAGCATCTAGCACGGATGTAGGGACACTGACAAAAATGAGACTGTAAAATTATTTTTAGTTGTGTGATCCATGTACTCTGGTACTTGATGCTAGCCACAATAATCTGCTGCCTTGAGGATGTAACATAATTTTTTCCATCAAGAAGAAAATAAGAGCTTAGAGTCTAGCTCTGTCCCCAGGGCAGGATTTGCTGTGCTTAAACCACCCTGGACCCCCTTCAGCGAAATGTGTCTAGGAATAAAAAGAGAACCTGCCTCCTCCCTGAGAGACTTCCCTCAGGGCTTGAGCTACTGCTGGGAGCTCCTCCCTAACAGCCAACCTGCAGCACCTTTCTAGCAAATGCAAACCACTACTATTTGGCCCTCACACAGTAATTCAATAAAAGGAAGCACTTTTTAGCAGGTCTTTTGAGTTACAAACTCTTATCACATTTTTGAAGCCTTTTCTACACTAAACAACAGCTTATTTCAAATTTATCTTACAACTTGCTCCCTTCGAAGAAGTCAGGCCCTAGCAAAGCCATGTAAAAATCCCAATCTTCCCTTCAGACATTGCTCTGCTTTTTAGCATTACTGACTCCTGTAAGAAAAGCTGCTCCTACACACACCAGTCCTGCAACAGCTTTCAATGAAGCAATAAAAAACCATCCTCTGATAGAAATGGGAGACTCCTCCCTGGCTGAGTGCTACCGCCCCCGTGATTCGGATGCTCCCAGACTATAAAGCAGCCATTTCCCACTCTGCTGGAGTCGTGGCAATGTAGTTATTTTAGTGGGCCCAGGCAATCAGTGCTGCTTGTGTAGGCAGTTCTTGCCTTATATAGGTGCTCTAGATGGAAAGTGAAGCATTCGTGGTTTGTGACAGAACAGTCTGTTCATGTGTCATTCAGGGTGAGTGGTATCCTGGTCTGACCTTCTAGAGGTTTTCCTAAGCCAGGTAGCTCCCTGTAAGGTTGTTGGGTGTCTCTTGGGTCTGCATCACTGGGTGTATGTCAAGTTTAGTCTCTCCCTGTTCAGACAGACATTTCGTATTTGCTTTGAGTTTTTTCTTACATAGATATATGGGCAATAATAAGAGAGGTCAGTGGGAAAACATGGGTTACTCTGCAGGTGGAGTATAATTCTAGGTGAATTTATATTTCAGTATTTCGTGTACTTACCTACATGAAGACTCAGCAAAGGATATGGAAATCAAAGAATGGAGACTTTTTGTATGGGTACTCTAAAACGTGAGTGTCTGTGGATTGTTTCAGCTGTGAAAGCTAATTGTTATTCTTTTCATTGCATAATCGTCTATAATTATGTATCAATTGTTTCATGGACCTTAAACAGTCAGGTAGGCATTGTTCATTAGTATTTCATTGTCCCTTAGCTACTGTCTTGTGGTAACTGTTTGCAACAGTGGTTATGTCTCATACTTTGTTTATTACTTGTGGGTTTTAATGTCTCTCATCAGGAACTGTGTATTAGTAACTCAGTCATTTAATATGGAGTGAATTTGTTTGTCAGCAAGTCCAGGTAATAGAGTGGGTAGAAAGAAGGGTGTGGTTAAGAAGAAGGCATTAATTTTGGGCTAAGGAAAGATTTAACAAAAAATGGACTATATTGGATTGTAACTTTGAGTCCAGGAACCTCTGAAGTGACAGTGATAAAAACAGGAAAAGCCACACACCTTACAGTACTGCTTTTGCTAAACTACACTTATTTTCTGTGGAAGCAAATTAAACAGGCAAAAATCTCTATTTGACTTCTAGATATTCTTAGGCCTATTGTTTGGTCCTAAGGCTTCTAGTGAGACCAAGCCTCAGACCAACAGAAATCATGCTGAGATGATCTATGCCAAAGCTTTTAGCTGAGCTTTTCTTTGATGTCTTAAAGCTAATGCTTTGTTTACCAACAATAAAGACCTGAAATTGAAATGGACTTAGAAATTAGCTTAGAAATGAACCTGCCCCTCAATTCTTCCACCTGTTTGGTTTTTTTTTTTGTTTTTCTTTTACAAATAGGCTCTTGCACAGAAGCACGGAGTAATCTTTACAGTGTAAGTAAAGAAATGACCTTGTGGCTGTGTGTAAAACTTCCGCGATCAAAGTACCTTTTGCTAGATGTAAAGAAAGAAGACTTTTGGATGCTAGTTTCTGGGCATTCAAGCCAAAATAACTTGAGATTGGATTTGGTGTGGCTATTGGAAAGAGGCAAGCTGGTCCTTGTACGATGCCAAGGTCTCTGTGATGACAATTTGCTGAGACTGACTTGTATTTCTCTGGCTATGATTGCCAGATGAGTTTGCAATTATTTTCTTAGGTAAGTCAGAAAACTTAATGTTTCATTTTCCTTCTGTTATTGTATTCACTTTATACCCCAGGTAATTCAGAGCTTGTTAGTTGTTTGTAAAATTTGAAAAGAGGAAGGAATTTGTTTGCCCCTTGAGATATAAACTGGTGTCTAGGGATTTTAGTTTCTTTCAGTGTTGGAGACTGGCCACAGCTAAAGCTGGGAGGTGATGGTCCGGCTAATAGCATTAAGTCCCCCTGCCTGCCCTGCTTTCAGATATGCAGGGTTAAGCCATTCACCAGACTTAAATTCAGAAAGGAATTTACCCCAGGGTAGCCTGGGACCCTGCTGAGTGGTTTTGTCCTTGCCTGTCCTTTCAGCTTTTTTCCACAGGGGGCCTTCAGTATAATGACTCCACCGTTCTTAAAGGCTCGGGCAGCGACTTGATCTCTTCTGCTCCTCTTTGTGTAGTATGGGCTCCCTTATCACAAGCCTTAAGTTTGCAGCTGTGCTAGGAATGTTCTTGTGTGGGTACCTCTTAAAACCCTTTCAGACTAAATAGATAGGATGTGTTTATGTGCTTTGATGTGCCTGGGTTCTTAAACAAACAGCAAAAATTCATGGATGAGAACTGAGTCTAAGAACTGCCCCTCTCCTCCACTGTCATTTAGATTGGCTATGCAAGAGCTAACATGTAATCTGTGCTACAGCTGTCTTTCTTTTGCAGATGCTTGAAGGCACCAGTTGTTACTGCAAAAAATTGCATCACAAAAGCATTCTCCTTCCTTCACCAAACTGACTTCTCACTCAAAGTAACCCATCCTTTACCCTACAGTCTTAGTGCCAGGGATTTGTGGAGTTACCATACTTGCACTTCAAATCATTCTGCTTTAGTTAAGAGGGTATTTAATGAATAATTTCATCATGTTGCAGTACTCAGCAGTATGGATCTGCAGCATGATTCCTGAAAGCAATCAGTATGTCAGGAAAAAAACAACGTAGCAGCAACCAAGATTGAAGGATGTGTAGGAGTAGTCTCTGTTGAACTCTTTGAATTTAATTCCCTCTTAGCTGAACAGCGCAAGGTTATCTCAAGGATGCCTGCTATAGCAACTTGGAGCCTAACTTCCCTTGGCTTGGGGAAGGAGGCAAATGAAGGAAAGTAACTAAGGGAAAATGGGCTTTGGGAAGCTCTAACTTTGGCTAGAGGTGGAATTATTGCAAAATATTAGTACCACAGCCTCCCAAAAGTTAGATGTTGGCTGCTAACACACTGCCTGCTTCTGAGTGGGATGTGAAACCAAAGGTGTGCCCTTGTGAATATCCCAGGGACTTGGCTAGCCTAACTCCTGAGCACAGAAAGGGTATAGAGACCTGAATGATGGCTACTGTTGTAAAACCTGAAACAGAGTTTTAAAAATTCTGCAGGGTAAACAGTGTGCTGTTAGAGTATGTGAGAGACTTGTGGGGGCCCACTTGAACACTGAACTGGATGTAGAATCTTTAACATAATGGGTCTCTCTTTTGGCTCCTAACCCCAGGCCCCAGGGAAAGCTGCTGCTTCAGTGCTGTGGAGGGTCAACATGAGTTCATACCTTCAATGGTGTGAGGTCCTGGCTGAACAAAAGCATAGTGTAGGCCTTGAGCTGGAAGTAGGAGCAATTCAATCCTGTGCAGAATTCTGGATTTAATGCCAAGTGGTAGCAGGAATATTGGGCACCAGGACTCTTTGTTTGTTTGTTGAGTGTTTCTTAATCATGAAGTGAATAAGCAACTGAAAGATTTATTTTGGTGTCTATAGCATTTCAAATAGTCATTGCTAGAAATAATTATTACTAATAAATGTGGTAAATACTGTGAATGCTCTGCTCTGCCTTAAGTCATCTAGTGTCACAGCTGGAGGCTTGGTGTGTGTATTTCCATGATGATATTGTTTGCTGTCAGCCTGCCAGTGTACTCACAGAAGAAATACTTCTGTGAAGGCCATTGTTGTCTTGGGGCAATTCAAGATGAAAGGTACATGCTGTAATCAATTCAAGCATAGAGTTAGTCCATGGGCTCAATTACAGGTGGAATTTGGGATTTTCATAATCATAAATGAAGATTTTTTTTCTCTAAGGTCTGAAAGTTTGTTTTTTGTTTTTTTTTACATTGAAGCCCACCCAGTGCTGGTAGTCAAGAGAGATTCCCCCATCAGGAAGTATTGATGGCCTGTGTAGCTGGGACATTCACAGATCATCCAGCAGCTGGTTCCACCTTGTCAGCAGCTGAGGTGGGCATGAAGCTCTGACAGGTCCGTGGTGGTGGCACAGGAGCAGCCCTCAAAGAAAGACATCTGCAATGAAACAAAAGTACTCCCAATCACACTGGAATGTATTTGAAAGATGACTTGGTTTTGCCTGGTTTGTACAAAGCAATCCAAAGAGTCCATAGGGGCATTTCTACTGAGCCCTAAGACTAGTAAAGTCCTCATATCCATTTTCTGTAGGATGTGCAGACCTTTAGTGCTGTCTTCCTTTCTCTAGTACTAGAGAATGGTGGAGGTCCCTTTGGGACTCTGAAAGTGGGGAGCAACTGTAATCATTATTCCATGCTGAAAATATCCTGTTAGCAGCCTTTTGACAAGTTTTTGGGAGCATTTGGAGAAAGTGAAACCCCATTTGCTCTTTGATAGCTCTGTGGATGACTTCTGTTTATCATAGATTCATTCAACTTTGTGCCCATCTCCTGCACAAAGTCCTGGGTTCCTAGAAATCATCTGTAATGTAGGACAGAGACAAGGGAAGGAATAATTCCCCTACATCTGAATTGTGCTGAAGCTTTCACATCTTTTAATGATACTGGAACAAAACAAGACTATTCTGTCCAACCCAAGTTAGCCTACTGAGCACTTTATGCCTGCTGGGCTGCTATATCTTAGCAGCAATAAAATCAAGTTAGAAATACTTAAATTCAGCAGTTTTGTTTGGTGATATTTCTTACATTTGTTTGAAATAGGTTATTTCAACCTATTTTCCTGACATCTTAAAAGTATAAGATGATACAAACTTTAGATCTCTTTCAGCAGTTCAAAAACTAAAAGGGAAATTAGCCAGACAAAAAACATAACCAAAGTAATTAAGTGTAACTGTTTTAGTGATTGAAATCTGTCAAGTACACTACAGGCTTTCTTTAGTAAATTTATCAAAGAGATAAATAATAAAGCAAGCATCTGAGGTTTCCCCTCTGCTAATTTGTTGGTAGATCAACTAAAGATGTTGATCTACAAGAAGCTATACCCATGCTAGGTTGTTTGTTCCATTCACTCAGCTGTTCTTTGCTATTTTTGCTAGGGTGTAACTGTGACACCGTTTCTCTCATGCTTGCCTTCATTTTCTCTCCTTCCACACCCACTTTGAACTAACCTTCACAAAATTCATTCATGTGCAGTGCATTTTCATGTTTTGTGCTCATACTGCACAAAGGAATTTTAGGTCTTTTTGACTTACTGGCTTCTTGTTCAACCAAAATGCTACTTGTTTTGGGCTTTCTTGCACGTGTCTTTCACTATGAGTGATTTATGAAACTGCAAAACTTCAGGGACAAATCTTTAGCTACTCTGTTTAATCACAGCTCTAAATGTGCTTCTAATGGCTGTTGTAAATGGTATCACTATTGTCAGCCTCTCTCTTGGAGGTGCTTCCTCAGCCAGGAAATTGTACCCTTTAACACTGAATGCAAACTGAGGGAAGAGTGGGATTTGAGTCTAGCATTTGTTTCTGAACACGTGCATGCCTTCTTTGTATCAAAAATAACTTCTTCCTGATGGTTAATGCTAAGCAAATTGAACTCACTTACAGGAACAACTTCCATGTGCAGGTCTGTGCTTGCATTTCTAAAAGATCTTTGTCAGTCACGGAAGTGTTATAATTTTTTTTGTTCTGTCTGTGGTCATGCTTGCCTTGTGGAGTAGATTTGTCTTTTAGATGCCATATGGTTCTTCACTACCAAGTCCAGTGGGCACTTGAACTTGAGTAGGGCAGGTATATGTAAATTCCTTATTGGAACAAATGTAGAGCAGCCATCATGGGGCAGATGGGCCATCCAGCCAGTCAAGTAACTTCCAGGAGTAGGCACTGAGGGAAGGGTAGATATGAAGCAAATATATATGACATTTCATTCACATTTTGGGACATCAAGCTTTTTTAGCTCAAGAGGTTTTCTGAGCAGGAGGTTTCTTCTCTCTATAAAAACTCTCAGTGGATTTGTCTTCCAAGTAGTCATCCAATTTCTCCTTGGATCCTCTTCCTAGGACCCTATGCCACAGATGAACTGGGCACTGCAGGAAGGGCAGTGGGTTAATCTTAAACTCTGGAGCCAGAATATCTTGTTAGATAAATGGTGTCCATGGTCTGAGGAGTGTGGTTATTTCCATCTGTTGCAGCTGCCCTCAGCCAGTACACTGTTATGACAGCTGCTCTTACATGGAGATTGACTGCTTTTGCACCTCAGAAAAACTCGAGCACGGAGTAATCTGAAAACAGCAGTGTTTTGTAGAAAAATACAGCCTGCATACCAGCTGCTGTAGTGCCTGCTACCAACCTTAAAGCGAGCTGCAGGAGCCTAGACAACTTGTTGGTGAAAACTTGGATGCTCGGTAAATTTCCAGTGTTCCTCTACTTTAGCACCATTGTTCTTAATGTCTGCTTGAGATTCTCTGCACATTTGCAAACAAAAGAAAGTACAGCCTCTCAGTGGTCCTTAAAAACTAGGAATTGCCACCAGCCCTGTCTCAGGTGGAAAACTTTGGAGAAGTTTAGCCAGCACTAAGCTCTAGGATGCAGCAGAATCTAGAATCTAGACACTCTACCTATCACCCTGATCCCTGAATAGTTATCTGTTCTGTTCATTCTTGCTTTTTACCAGAGGAATGCCAGTATATAATCTATACATCTCTACAGAGCCAAGGTTCTCAATTGCACTAATTGAACCAGATACTTTGTTGCAGTAAGTAGGCATATGCTAATTGCTGTCTGGGGAACTGTTCTGTTCTTTCTTTATTTTATTCCCGCTGAAGACAAATGAAATATTTGTATTTCCTGTTCTAAGCACACAAGCAGATATTGTACCTGAACTGCTGTGTTATTTTGCAAATCTGGGTTAGCTAAGCATGCTAACACACATATTCCTTACACTGTGCAGTTCCCATAAATGCACAATATTAGGTGTTTGTGAACAAGAGGAAACATGCTTTTTCACATCTCTGCCCTGAGAGCCAAGTTGTTCCTGCTCTGTTTCCCTCTGGCTGAAGCATGGTTCATGTTCTTGTGTACATCAAATATTTGCAGTAGCTGCAAATGTTTGCAGCCTACTTCATGCAGTGAAGGACAGGCTGGAGGGCAGAGATAGTGTCCCACGTACAAAAGAAAGGACGAGAAGGGCAAAGAATAGTTCTGTTTTCCTCTCCAGTGTTGTCAGGGAAAGGCTGGTGAGGATCACTAACAGACTGTTACTGATGGGTCATGTGAGTGTGAAATAATGGCTAAATGAGGTCTCTGACACTAGCAAGGAGAAATGTGAGTTTTAAGCAGTCTACTGCTGTAGAAGTTGCTTGGTTTTATTCAAGGACTCCATTATCAGAATGATTACTAGGTAAAACAAAATCAAAGTCTACCATTTCAAGCCAAGATGAAGTGATTTAAAATCAAACATATATTAGATAAGGTTGCAGAGCGTCCTAGCAGTTCTGTGCTCTCTGTACTGCTTTCTCTTTCCAAAAGTCTCCAGAACTTTGCTGAAAAACAGTAGTATCCCTGGTAAGTATAGAGCTGGAATCTATCCCTGGATTAAAAACTTGTAAAAATAGAGAACTTGGATGAAAGAATCAGTCCTTTCCCTTCACTTACCAGGGTATGGTTAGTGTACAGCTTAGACCTTTAACTCTTATTTAATTTATCATGCTCATACTTAACTTATCATCAATCACTGGCTAATTGTGAATATATTTTAAAACTGCTCCTCCTCTCCCCTGAAAATGTGAAAGAAATCAGATCTCCCTCGAGACTGTGCAACTTTAATTTGTTTGTAGTACTGAAGAAAGATTTGTTTGAACCAGGATTTTGGAATGCATTCGCTGTTTATTTAGTATGAGAGCAGTAACTCAGTGTGAATCAGCCAGCCTCTGCAAAGATACAATTTTGGCATTTACTGCATCACAGTCAAGAATTCTTCTCTATTCCCTATTCCCTAGGTTTCCATAAATACAGTCTGAACTTAGGCATTTCACACAAGATCCAAGAGCAACCTAGGGCATTGAGGGAGCAGATCTCAGGGAGATGGACATGGCTTGGGACAAATATCAGTAAGACCCAACATTTGACCTTGGGCTTTTCTTTAGCTGAATATTGTAGGAAACAGAATCCTGCAGTGGCAAATAGCAAAAACATAGAAAAGAGAGAAGTTTAAGTGATTCTGACAGTACTAAACAAGGCACATACAGAAAAAGGAGTGCTGCCAGCTTCTCTGTGTATTTCTGAGAAATAATGTTCTGTTCTGGAGATGGCATTGCAAAAAGATTCACTCTTTTGAAACTTATAGAAAAGGTTTAATTCTTACCCATAGGGAAGAGCTCAGGTGTGCCAACAAATGGGTATGATCACATACGTGATAGCAAGTAAATGGAAGATGCTTTATGATTTGAAGCAATGGGATTTATAAGGACTCTGTAGTAAGTCAATAGGACTTTCCCTGTCTCTCAAGTTGCTTGGAGGGACTGTGTAACCATATTCTTAAAGGATAAACTATACCCACTTTCTTGAACTGTGTTGTGCTGCTAAGCAGAACTCCCTTGTAGTATTACATGGCAAGACCTGATGGAATTGCAGAGACTGAACCACTTCTGGAAGTCAGGATCATTCTTCCTTTTAAAAAGGTAATGATGTTCTGAGTAACTGGGCTCTCATAAATAATCTAGCAGCCTTTTTTTGCCTCTAAGGGATTGCATTGTTTCACAGATGGCTGCAGGTCTAGGTGGTCACTGCTACATTCAGAGCAGTGGCCCAGAAGCTCTTGTCTTATAAAAAGAAGGATCTGGAATATAAACATTTGCAAAGACTCATATTCCACCCTGGTATCTGTGTCAGAGCAGGGTACTGGAGTACTGGGGTTTCCACTTTTTTTCCCACTTCTGAAAATTTGCTGAAATGAAAGTTGAGAGCTGTGAGCAGACATTGTGTTTGCTCTTATGTACCAGAGTCCTAATGCCCCTTAAAGAGACCACTCTAAGCTGGGGGGATTTCTCATGTTTTCTCTTTATTGTAGTTATGATGCTTATTGCATTTACCATGAGGGACTCTTACTCGTTCTGTGTTTTGCGCTGCATTTGCTGATGCTATGTGCAAGTTGAGTTACCATACAGCTGTTGGGTAGAATACACTTTGAGCTGCTGTTAACTGTTTTATGTGGCCCATCTAACCCAATAGGACATAGGTACAAGCACATATAGGAGTATATATGAATGGTTCTTTACAGAACCTCTTTTGCCCGAAAGCTCTCAAACTCAGCAGACCTGAGAAGCTTCTGCTGCAGGTCTGACCCTCTCCTTCACCACTCTGTGTTGATTACCTCTTACCCAAGTTTGTCCCATGGCAAACTTTCCTTTTGTGACAGCAAATGAACTTTGCTTCAGTTTTAATTCTTTGTCACACACTTTATCCTGGAGACAGGAAAAGTCTTCATCTCACGTGGTGTTGTTAGCCTTTGCCTACTAATCCTTTCTATTGTGAACAGATCTTAACACAGACGTGTGAGTAGGAAGTAGTGATTAAAAGTTTCAGTCTCTTCCTGGTGTGTGATTAATTGCAGCATCCCGGAAGACTATAAAGACTGAAATCAAGTGGTTCTTACTAGATGTTTATCAATGTATCTGAATTACTGACTAATGTTATAAATCAGTTTGGGTCACTTGGTTCAGCTTTTTCCCTTTGAAAGTCTATTTTAAAAATTCAGAGACAGAAAATGGTGTTAAACTCAAGTTGCTCTCTATCTGGAACCCAGAAGGATTGTTGTTGGATGCTAAAGCTTTAACACTAAAGCACATATAGTAGGCAAGAGAAGACTGTATTCCTGCATTTTGGAACTTTTCCTCTGGTTTTTTTCCTGTTTGGTGCAGGGGTGTAACAAACCTTGACTTGTTCTGTTCCGATTATCATTTTCTTGCACCTAAATATTAGACTCTGAAAAACAAACTGCTTCATGGAATGTGCAAAGCTGATTATAAAAAGGACTTATATCACCAGTAGGTGAGGCTACAGATCAAAACAAAACACTGCACTCCAAAACTACATTTATAATCTTATATATTTGGGGGAACTCATTCAAGCATGTGAAGGCCCTGTCAACATGATCCATTAGTAACTTGGCACGCAGATGAACACCTTCGTAGATCCCATGTATTTAAAAGAGCTCTCTTTTCAACTATGTAGTCTCCACCTCCAATGGAACAAAGCAGTGTTTGTGGCTGTAAGGAGGGAGGGCAGGGCACAGTTTGGGAGACTTAGTGGAGTGCAGCTTGGCTTACAAGGTTTCAGGCCAAAGAAAAGGGCTTTTAGTGCTGTAGCAAGAAAGGAAAGAGACAAGAAGTGTCTTCTGGGGAAATGGATGGGGGAAATATGAAACCCCCACCTTCACAGCCTTCCATCACAAACCACTTGACTGATCTTGTTTTTAACTGTATCCATATTAAATGACAGGGGCTAATGTGCACTCACCATTTCCACACAGGTTAGATATCCTTCTGTCCTCTTTAGTTTATTCAGCCCTTTTCTCCCAGACTGTGTTACCTCAGACCACCTGCCTTCATCCTGTTGGATTTCCTTGTCGTGATGTTTGCTCTGTTGTATTTAACTTGATGTATTGCTGCTGTTACTGTCAGTACACTGTTCAGGGTTTGATATTTGTCCACAGGCAAGTCCCGATGAAAGGCCATGAAGTGTAGCCCTGGATGCCTTTGGCAACCACATCACACACTTGCTTCACTTAAATGGACCATGTGTTTAGCACTGGGAAGGAAATACCTGTGTGGAAGTACCTGGCAGATCACCTCCATAACAGCATGTCTGGGCTAGTTTTGGTTTTGAGGACCTCTAAGCACTCTTTCAACCATGACTCCCCTTGTGAAGCCAACATCTTTAACTGTTTTAGAGAGGTGGAGTAAAACTGATTTTTTCATGGCTTTGGTAATGGCTGCTGCTGCTAGCTGCCTCTTGAAGATATATAGTCCTGTGGACGTGCATTACTTTTTAACCTGACAAAATTGATGCTTTTCAGAACAGATTGGTTATATTTTTGTCCAACAGATAAACCAATCTGTGGGAGAAAAGATATTTTGCCATTCCATGATGGATGCTAGATGTTTCCACGTGACATTTGGCTGGAAAAAAATCTCCACCATAATGAGTTAGAATTTTCAGGACTAGCTAGAGAATCAGTAGTGACACGTCTTAAGTCAAGATTACTGTAGCAGAAATGAGGGGGAAATTTGTGCTTGCTTGCATGGGGAGTGCTCTAGTAACTCTGGCTGTGGTGTAAAGAATGACTCACAAACTTGCGTGGAGCAATTTAAGAAGTTAGAATCTCTGGTCCAGCAGAAAGTATGTCTGTGCCTCAGCTGCTGGGTTGTCCAGTCAAGAGTGTCAGCTGAAACCATCTCATTTCAGTGTAATAAACAGGGCTATGACTAATTGATTTGGTCTCTGAAAGACCTTTTTTTCATTCTGGAGACAATATAGCTCCGGAAGGGAGGAATTTCCAGACAAGGTAGCAGAAGGCTATGATTCACCAATCCTGTGGTGCACACACAAACACCTTTGAGCTCTCTAATTCTGGCTGTCTGAACATGTGAGCAGCAAACTATCTGATCTGCTGGGCTTGATTTTTGTGTGCAGACAGTCAGATGGCAGCCAGGCAACAGAGGAGGGAGTAGCAAAAGGGCAGGTACTTGCAGTCTGAAAATAAAACACTGGGTTTATACTTATTAGTATCAGTAAGTAATTAAGTAATAATATGGTAAGTATAACATACTACAGTAAGATTTCTGTTGCTTATTCCTGTTAACTTCACCAGTCTTATCTGTAAAACAAAGTATTAGCCAAGGAAAAGTGAAGACCATGGGAGTACTTAAACAGCAAAGACATCACTGGAATAACAAGGCTAATCACCTATTTGTTAGTCTTACTGTTTATTTTATTACAGGTCAGTGAACAAAAAACAGTCATGAGATGTTAATCTCTCTAGCTGTTTAATCTTAACCATCCCCTCACCATTGTTCTCTCATGGGCTCAGCAGCAATATCCCTTCCTCCCCTCTTGTAATGACCTCATTTCAAAGTACAATTTCTCTCTGGTTTGGCTTTTAAGGGCCCAGATTGATGCTGTTTGAGTTGGGATGAAATTTGCTCAGGTCGTGTCAGTGGCTGCTGCCTATGGTTCTACTGAGTTTGTTTCCAAGAAACAAAGACTCACCAGTTAATATGTAATTTGTGAATGTATCGAGCTGTGATTAGTGACAGCTCATCTAGGGAATGGGGAGTGTTGTTAGGCAGCATGGCATGGACATTAGAGGTATACCATTAGAGATGTACAAATGGGGGTTGGAAGATAGACTTCAGTGCTGTGCTGGCACTGCAGGGAGATGCTTTTTCTTTAGCTGAGCCCTTTACCAAAATAAGAAACCAGGATGGTTAAAGGGGAGAGCTGAGAGGCACAGCCCACATCATCCTGCCCAACCCTGGATTGTGTAGGGGAGTTGCAAAGCACTGTGGAAAAGGGAAAGTGTGTATTCCCTGCCTCTGAAGTGCTGCATCCGCTCATTGTGTCTCTAAATGTGGCATGGTGCATTGAGAAGCAGTAGGGATGCACTGGGAAAATGTAAGCTCCCAACACACTGGCAAGGAGAAACAGGAGAGAAGTGGCTAAGGGAAAAGGAATGGATGTCTTAGAAGCAAGATATGAGGGTGGAAAGGAAGGGATGGCTGTGAAGATTTAAAAACAAAAAAAACCCCTAACTAAACCCCAACAAGTTGCAAATGTATCACCAAAGCTAAGATAGAAGACATCAGTTAACTCACCTACACTGAGGTAAAAGAGGCCTGCGTCTTTGTTATGTCTTTGCTTCATTTGCTTTCCTCACTTTTGCATTTGTTCCAGGCTTCCTTGGAGAGATTCCTTGTTTTGCTTCTGTAGTTCCCTGCAGGATGCAAATGTTAATAAGCACAAGCACAGCAGGCAGGGCTGAATCCATCAGGAGCAATGGGGACTGCAGGGCAGATCAGCTTCCCTCCTGCTGTGTGCTGTGGGATGCACGTAAACTCAGGCTGTGGGGGAGCCCCCTTACTCTAGTTCAGCAAATCCAGCCCTGCTGCTGCAATGTGTTCTTAGCTCTGTTGCTTAGTTGAGCAGTGGTAAACAAATTTAGCAAATCATGGACAAACAGAAGGGCAGAACCTGTTTCATGAACATGCTAGGCTAATCTGACATTACTGAGTTCTTTATGGAGTCAGTTTTTTTTTTTTTTAAATTTCTTTAAAAATAAGCTTTTCTTTTTTTTAATCTAAAATTTGTGGTAGTAAATGACTTGGGTTTTTTTTCAGGGTTATTAGCCAGAAGAATGCTTTCCATGTGTATATTACTGGAGTTGCCTTTCCAGCTCACGAGTGACACCTCCTGCCAATGTCCTGCAAACCAATTTAGAACTGCCTCTCTTTAGTGTTACTCTGAAACATCTCATGCTAGAGAGAGCCGAGGAGGGTGGACAAGACTGGGACATTCGGTGATAATGTTGCAAAAACTGTTTTACTGTCTTCCCTGAATTCTCCAGACCTACTTTGTCACCCTGTTCCTTTCTTGTAGTCAGTGTATCCAGTTGCTGTGCTAACACAATGGGCACACTCTTTGGTCAGCAGATGCTAAGATAACTGCTTCAGCAGTCCTGGTGGATAAATGAGTACCATTTATAATGTCCATCTGAACTGCCTCAAGGGTGTGATTTGGGCTCCCTAAGTATCTATATATCTTAATAAAGCTAGCACATGATTTTCAAGGAGATTTAAGCCAAGGCTTCAAAACTGATGAGGGATAACAGGAAATCTCCACCAGTTTACTTCAGGGACGAAAAAGACAAAACATAGAGACTGAATTTTCAGATGGGCTGGATTCCAGCTCTTTGAGTCTAGGGCTCTTAAGGAAGCATAAGATGAGTTCCAAGAGTTACTGTTAATTTAAAACAGTAGATTTAACCTCTTAACTGAATTAGGATTTAGCAAAATAAAGTATTCTTAGTTTCCCAGCTCATCAAAGCATTTTCATTCCTTTCTCATAAAGTGGGAATGATCTTTAGCCCATGATTAAAATGAAGCAGTGTTGATGGCTGAAACAGAAAACTGAAGAGCCTGGTAACAGTGGCTTGTCTTCTTCAGAAAATGTTATAATTTTGCTACTTTGTGATCATTAAGGAAGTATCTCTGAATTCACAAGGGCTAAGATCTAGGCAAGTGGACAGTAACATGAACTGAGCAGAAATACTATTTCTGTTCTCTCTTTGTCTCTGCCTGCCTAACATGAGAATATAAATCAAAGCTAAAAAAAACCCCACCTCTCCTCCTCCCAAAGGCAAAAAAACCACCAAAACCCAAATGCAAACTCAAACACCCTACCATGGGAAACAGCATGAGTAGCTAGCTGGAAACCTTTCAAGAAAACATCACTCCTCTGCAGTGTATGGTGAACACTCAAGACATAAATTTCTAAAAATATCCTGAGTTGGAAATCCATCAAGAAAAATATTCCTGTCCATAAGAAGCAAGACAGTAAAAATAAACAGTGTAACATTCGTAGCAAAAGGAAGGACAGTTGATCCACCCCCTTATCCCAGGAGCAGAGAGGAAGATCCCTTCTTCCAAATAACATATTGTGACATGCCCCTACGTCACAACTAGTGACATTTCTTGTTCTTGATGTGGAAGGATTCAACTAAGAGGAGTTACAGCCAAGGCTATTATTCTGGTTCATGTACATGTGAGCTGGAATGAGCTCTAGCACTTTCTGGACACTGGGTGTCAGTCTGGCATTAATATTACAGCTACATGTGTCTGAGATTTAAAAAAAAAAAGTAAAGTGCACCAGAAACACTGTGAGTTACATGTGAATCATCTGTTATAGTCTGGCTACAATTCCACATCAACTTTTAATAGTTGTTTAGGAAACATCAATAAATCAGCTGTTTCTGAAAAAACAATCTATATATTCCATTATAAATGCTTTTTCATTATGGAGCTGGGTCATACAGAATACTTTAGTGTGATTTGAGTAATGAATTAAAGATTGTAATACCTCTCCTACTGGATAAAGGGCAATTATATGACTGAAGAGATATTGCTAGAGAAACTTGCTTTGAACAGAGGCAAGGCCCTTGTGAAGTGGGCTATATCTCCCCAGATCTGCATAGCCTTTTTCCCTGCCTAATTACAGTGGTAATTAGGACATGGTGGTGGGAATGCTCCTCTGGAAACCATTATGGCAAAGGTACCAGAGCTGGATTACATCTCAATGTGGATGTTGGTAACTGGACTGCCATTTTCTTGCCTCTCCCTGGCACACTGTAGGGCAGAGGAGGAGGTGGTGAATAGTTCGGCTTTTTACTCAACAGAAGGTTGCTATTACTAATGGGGTAAAACGGTTAATTACTTCAGTTTAAAATGCAGCATATTTTAAAAAGACAGATACTACAGGATAACTTCACTTTTACAGATGTGCTGAAAAAATAAGTCACTTTTGCAGAGCTCTGCCACTGTGTTGCTGAGGGAATCATGCTGTACATCTCAAAGATCTCTTCTATACGAACGCTGTTCTGTGAAGATAAGTTAGAGGAGATGTTTGGCTCTCAGAAGCAGTATTCTTTCAAGTGAATGGATGAAATCAAGCTCATATTCCCTTCTCTGAAACAGCTCTCACATGAGCTCCTGGTAATGTTTCCTATTGCTAGAACAAATCCATTGATCTGCTCCTGAAACTTGCTTGCCATTTTGCACTTGGCTGAGACAAGTTAAGTAATGTGCACACATGCACAAGAACACCTACTGAAACCGCCTATGTTGTTTTCTAAGGCTGAGCAAAACTTTACAGCTGCTTTATAAAAATGAGATGGATTTGTAATATTTGCACTGTCAGTACACTGTCCTTTCAATGAACAAAGACATTCTAGGTACAGGGAATGTTTCTATTCTTTCTGCCACAGGATAAAAGACACTGCCATCTTTCTTGTCCTCTTACCATTAGAATTCCAGCATATATAGATAATATCATAGCTTCTCTCTCCACACAGTTGGGATCTGACAGAATGAGCCCATTTAAGAAGAGCATCAGCCTTGAGCATCAGCTTGCAGCTTGCTTGCATCCCCATCAGTGATGTATGTTCTCTCATACAATGCAATCTATTGCCTTGCTGCCACTTGCAAGTTTCTTAGCAATGCCTTCCCGTCCCTACTGTGTGTCCATTAATCAGATCCATGTGGCAGAAAGAGGGGATGAACTGGGAAGGAGACAGGATGTAAGAGATGGAGTTACAGCAAAGAGAGAAGCCAGCATTTGGTCCACCAAAGTGCACGGACTACTCCTCTGCTCCATGATACACACAGCTTTTAATGAATATTGTCCCCCTTTTCTCTCTCTCATAAATGGACAGAAGAAACTCTGCTCTGCCTGTGTCAGCTCTTGCAATAGGCCTCAGGGTCTGGGTTTGGAGCCTCTCTGACTTCAGGTATTTATGAGGAGGAATTCCCTCTTGATGTTACTATTCCTTTCTTGCCTCTGCCTCTCAGTTTGTGTGTCAGGGAAATTAGGCTATGGCTTCATGCAGGACGACTGCTTTCTCATGTTGCAGAAACAATGCTGCTGAGCCGAGAGAAATTAAAAGAAAAAAACCAGTAAATCAAAACCACCACAAAGAAGAGGTTAAACCTTCAGCTTGTGTTATCAGTTTCAAGCTAGATGACACTAATACACTTCTAGACATTGAGTTTCACTGCTGAGTGGCTGGTTGGAAACACAGCAGACTTGCTAACAAGGAAGGAAGAGACTATTCATTGGGTTTTCTGATGGATCTAATTACTTGTAAATGAAGCTACCAACTTCTACTATTGTTTCAGCATTCTGCCAAATAGAACAAGGAAAAACTAGACCTGATACCTCCCCAGAGCCCATCTAGGGTTCCATTTGCAGTGTTTGTGGCATATAGCAAGGATCCTGGCTTCTTGTTCTTTCATCAGTGTTATGTTTTTCCTTACAGTGTTAGGAGAAATTCTAACAGTCAAGAAATCCCAACATGTTCTAAACCCCACAGTTGTCCTTTCAATGGATGCAGTGCACATCTTTCATGGGATTGCTGATGGTAGCCAATCTATCATGATGGCTAGCAAGTAACTGGGAGGATTTTGTAGATTAGGAAGGTTTGCAGGCTAGTTCTGAATGAATGAGCCATCCCCCTTCTTGGAAATGTACTTGTGTTATTAAATGATTTCCTAGTCAAAAATAGGAATGGGTTTATGAGACATGATTATAAGGTTGCCTCTCTTTGTGATGGACTAAGAAAACAAAAGGAAATGTATTATCAGGAAACAGAAGTTCTCCAGGAAAAAAAATCTACTTAGCATTTTTAGAATTTGTGCTGTGCTTTCCCTTCCTTTTTACATTTGCTTTTCTCATCTATTCTATGACAAAAGAAGCACCAAGCTTAGCACCTCCCCGCCTTTCATTCCAGCTGAGGGGCTTGTAATCAAGTTGGATTTGATTTCTGATAGCATCATCCTTGCAGGCATCAAGGCAAACATGTCTCCAGTAGAGCTGCTGTTTGTTCTGAGAAACACAGATTTACTGCCTGCCAGGCATAACTCCACCAGTCACACCCCCCCCAGGGCTTATCTGCTGCTATGGCCAGGCGAGAGGGAAAGTGACCTTCACAAAGTGAACACAGCCATGCCAGGACTGACTCAATGCCCTGCTAACCCAACCCCTCTCCTGTTATGCAGCAGAAGTGATACCCTGATGAAGAAAGGGACTCTACTGAATTGAGTTTGATCCCTAGTCCTCAGGTGAGCTGACCCCTGGCATTTCCCCCAAAGCAAGAAGTGCTTCTGTAACATTGCAAGGCAGGGGAGGCTGCTGTGTTTGTGCTCCTCTCTGGTAAAGATAAAATAAGATTCACTAGTGGATGGAGGAACTGTGCCAGCAGGCATCAAACTTTCTCAGTGTTTCTCTGTTCTCCAATTCAGGACCTTCTTGAGCAAAAAGTGTTGCCTTGGTGGTTAACAGCTCTGGCTTGTTTTTAACTTTTACAAATTTGTCCAATAACTTTCTGAATAAGTGAGATTGAAATTTTTAGTAATGACATCTGCAATATCTCCTGGCAAAGATTTCCACTGTTTCAATAGAGCTGTGTGGGAAAGGGTCTCTGGTTTCAAAGAGCCAACTGTTAATTCAATTTAATTTGCTGACTGATATGCTTAATAAACGTAGTTGAGAAAATTTAGGCCCCCAAACAGGAATTTGTCACACATGGAAGATAGAATATGTCTTAGAGGACAGTTACATCTTTTTCCCACACCCATAGCACCAGTATTTAATGGCAGTCTATTTCCCTAGAGCGAGAAATAAAGCTACAGGCAAGTCTGTGTGCCTGCAAAATTGTTACCCACTGCAGTTCTGATTTTCAGGGCAGGAGTGGAGTTTATTTTCTCAATCTGCTACTTAATTAGGTTGGAATTAATAAATATATTTAATTATTGCCACTATTTAATGCTAATCAGCTAATGTATTAACAAATAGCTCATAAAACAGGAGTAGGATTTAGGACTCTTGCACATGGCTAACTTTGCCTGTGGCAGCAGGTATGATATTCAAGTGTTAGAAAGATAAATTACTTGTAGAATTACAAGTAGAATTGCCTTGCTGAGGTTTAGAGTTTGAGATGTTTCAAAAATCTCAGCTTCAGAGGGATGTTAACAACGTTTGTGGAGAAGGATGTACTAGTGATAGTGGAAATAAAGAATTCAGAATTTACAAGCCACAAGGACATGTGGCAGAACTCCCAAGATAAGGAGGAAACTCAGCAACTCTGCTAAGTAAGCCCCAAGTAGGTAGAAGGTAATTCTGGCAAGGGGAGATTGCAACCACCAACTCATGAAATTTGCCAACTCAAAAGAAGAGAGACTGAGTACTTAGACTATAATAATAATAATTAGTCAGAGAACCGTGTAACTTGTAGCCAATGAATATTAATGCCTTTATTTACTCAAATGTATGAATAGTGATAGTTTTGATAATTATCGTGCCAGTTGAGTGGATTTGACACCCAGCACTCGTTTCTGTGCAGAAATGTATGAAAATCAAATACCTCACCTCTCTGGGGATCAGCCTCTTGCACACAGATAAAAGAACCCATTTTGGGACAACAACAAACACGTTTTCAGCAGCTTTAGTCCCTAGGTACATCCACTGAAAACTGATTTTCAAAGTATTTGGCTTCTTTTCCTGTATGTGTTATTTTCTTAGAATATGTAACATCATCCCACCAGCACACGTAATGTCAGCTTCTTGAGGGCAAATTCACGACTGTCTGAAACACAATACATTAACCTGGACCAAAGTGTCAAGTACATAGGCAGAAAAGTAATTCCTTCATTGGGCACATTTAACTGTCTTTCTCACAGCTGAAAACTGCAAGTCCTAATTTTTGGGTGAGGTATGTCGTTCAGAAGAACCGTCGGCCTTTATTGAGGCCTTCCAGGAGCGGTTTGGCTCTGTGGGGCCGGGGCGGGTTAAAGGCCTCAACGTTCGGCGCTTCCACCCGAAGGGCAGCGGGACATTTCGGGGTCGCGATCCCCGTAAGGCGCATTTCGGGGCCGCGATCCCCGTGAGGGCGCATTTCGGGGTCGCTATCCCCGTGAGGGGGCATTTCGGGG
>JAHLSL010000093.1:4570665-4596170 GCA_025920805.1 Petroica traversi
GAGGGCGCATTTCGGGGTCGCTATCCCCGTGAGGGGGCATTTCGGGGCGGCGATCCCCGTGAGGGCGCATTTCGGTGCCGCGATCCCCGTGAGGGAGCATTTCGGTGCCGCGATCCCCGTGAGGGAGCATTTCGGTGCCGCGATCCCCGTGAGGGCGCATTTCGGGGCGGCGATCCCCGTGCGGGGAGGGGAGAAGAGGGGCGGGGAAGGCGCCAGCCCGGCAGAGGCGCAGAGAAGGGGCCGCTCTCCCCCGCCGTCCCGCGGGGCGGGGCGAGGGGCGGGTTTTCTGCCGGGCCGCGGCATTCGAAAGTCGCTTGGCGGGCCGAGCTTCCTCCTCCTTCCTTTCGTCGTCCTTCTCCTCCTCCTCCGCCGGGGGTCCGCGCGGGGCTGTGCCCGGCCGGTTTTTCGGAGCAAGTAAGGGCTCGTAAGGAAGCTTGCGGAAGGGAAATACGGGTGCTGATTCTGCTCGGTGTCGCTCCCTACAGCGATGGCAGCATGGGAGGCCGCCGAAATGTCCTTCAGTCTGAGCGACGTGAGAGAGCGGATGCGGGAGAAGAAAAAGGGTGCCTTGAGGACTGCGAAATTGAATGCCTCGCTTGCGTCAAAAATCAAAACGAAAATAATCAGTGAGTGTATTTTGCGTTGCGGTGTGTACATATGCTGGCTGCTATGGCAGCTTATAGCTTATAACTGGGCCTTAGGCTGTGACATCGAGAGCGGGCAGCCGCCCTGACCAGAGCTCCTGTGCTGCTTCTCAGCTGCTTCTCTGCCCGGGGCTTTCTGGTGAATTCAGTGTCCTGCAGATGAGTGTCATGTGCCACTTAAGGTGCCCAAAGGTGTCTGAAATATTTTAGAGTATATGCCATCCTCTGCAGAAGCTAGCCCAACTGGCTTGTTTTTATGGGGGAAATAATGCAAAGATATAACAGGAGATAACTTGGACTGCCTTGGAAAACTCAGATATTTCCATTACTTTTATTTAATTGTTTTGAAATTGGGAAATAGAGGTCCAAATCTACTCACGGGCAACTGTAGAAGAAAGTAGGTTTTTCTCCAGTTTTCTGGACGGTGGCGAGGACTTACCTGTAGGTGACTTGCTCAAAGCAAGAAGCATATATTTTTAAACTCAGCACTTGAACCATGCCGTCATTCATTAAGAATTAAAGCAGTAGCTTGCTGTCTGAGTGTGACCCACTGAGGGTGGAGAGGGTATCTGAAGTGTTACATGTTATTATGGAAAATTTTTTCGTGCTGTTTTTTCTGGAGATTTCTATTGCTGGAAAGAAGGATACTGCTGATTTTGTGAGGGAGCTATTGGGTTGCAGAGATCTGAATCTGAGGAAGGCTGGTGTGGGAAGAGAAAGAATTATGATGAGGGGAGAGGTATGGTTGAGACCTTGGATGCTGATGGTGTGTGATACTGCTCTGTCTCTCACAGACAATTCCTCCATTATGAAAGTCTCCCTAAAGCAGAACAATAAAGCATTGGCTCTGGCCCTCAATGCAGAGAAAGCCAATGCACAGCGACTCACCCAGGAGAAGACCATGTTACAGAAGGAGGTGAAGCAGTGCCACTTCCAGAACGCTGTGCTGCGACACAGGCTCTCCTTCCTGGTATGGCACTAACAGTGGGGCTGACATGGGGAGGGGGGTAGGCAAGGTGTGCAGCATGAGCACCTCAACCTTGGGAGGACTGAGCTGTTGTAGAATGTCTGCATTCTTGACATATGGTAAAGGTCACCATTCATTTGCTTATTTTTGTTTCCACGCTGTGTTCTCCTCAGAACATGCCTTGCTCGGGCTACTAGTATCCTTTTGGAATAGATGTTTTGATTTAATGTCTTTATGGCTTCTCTCTCTTTATTACCTCAACACAGAATAATATGTTGAAGAAAATGGACAGTCTTATGGCTGCAGTTAAGATGGATGAGCTGTCTGAGGTAAACCATGGGAAACGTGAGCACACTGCTCTGGGAAGGGGGCTGTGTCTTTCTCTGTCTTTCGCTATGTGTTGCCTGCTCATTTCAGTGTTGGATGCTTCACCTTTTTTCTTTGCTTGCTTGAGTAGTGATGGCTACATCATTTTTTTTAACTTGGTGTTAAGGATTTTTCTGTAGAAAGAGCTACAGTTTTAAACTGTTTTCCTCTGGATTATTTGCTATATTGGGCAGTAAGCTTTTCTGTTCTGACAGATTGTGACTTCTTTTCAATTTCTTTGTTAAAGTATTGCCGTGGCAAGTTGGGATGGGGAATATGACACTTTCCCAGTGTCCTGTCTCATGGGTGGATGGGAAAATATTCCTGCTTCCTGCTAATCTCAGATTATCTGAACTGGTTTAACTTCATCTTTAGGCCGTGGAGATACAATCTGATACCGCTGCAATTTATTCCATAAATTTAGTCCATAATGTGAGAGGGTTTGTCCTGGTTTAGGGCAAAATTTAGGAGGAAACCTCTGGGGGGGATCTCCTCTAGAAAAGTGATTCCAGCCGCCCTGCCCCCAAACAGGTTCGGGAAAAATTTCCTTAGAGAAAAGTGGAAAAAACTATTTATTTAACAAATAGGATATTCACAAGCATAGAAAATTTGGATAATAGGAAACCAATGAAACCATGGTAGATCCAGAGTTCGTGGCTCGGTCAGTCTCAGTT
Source organism: Petroica traversi (assembly GCA_025920805.1). NCBI lineage: Eukaryota > Metazoa > Chordata > Aves > Passeriformes > Petroicidae > Petroica > Petroica traversi. The sequence continues at coordinate 4,573,317 of JAHLSL010000093.1, forward strand.
CTCCAGCGGTTGGGGCCAATTGCCTGGCCTGGATGTAGAAATCAGGGGAGCCCCCGGGGGATTGTCCTGATTTCTTGGACCACCAAGATGCCAACCAGTCCCAGGAGGAAGCAAAAAAAAAACCAGCAAAAGAAACAAAGGCTCTCCCTGCAAAAAGCTGAGAAAGATCCAAGGAAACCCTCTGCCATGAGCTCCCCGAGCACACAGACAGAGAGAGTGAGATCTCTGGAACGCAATCTCTCGAGGATTTTCCGGGGGGGGTAAAGGTGTAACCCCTGCAGACAAACAGCTCGTGGTTTTTTTCCTCTGCTTTCACTCTCTCTGTCTCTCTGGGCCTAACTTAAAGCTGCAGAGCTTAATATCCAGCTTAAGCAGGAGGGACGGTTGAGGATGCAAAGATCATATGGTCAACCCAGGACAGGGTTGCCACCAGTACTTTACATATTTTCCAGAGAAACTGAGCTTCTGCTGTTTCTATGCAGGAAACAGAGTGCATGAGGGATTTAATGAACTTTAAATCACTCTTCTATTTCTCTTCTTTCCAGTTCCATACAAATTCTGCATCCTTGTCCAGTGGCCGGAAGAGCAGCATGACTGAAGATAGCTGGGCTGATAATACTGCAGATGGTCAGCTTCTGAGGTGGGCATTAAAATAATACCCCCAAGCTTGTCCTGAATTCCTATATGCTGAACTTGTTGTGTTTTATGTGTGTGCCAAATTGCCAGTTTTACGTGAGATATCTTCTCTGAACCACTGCTCGATGCTTTCCTTTATTCTGTCTTTTTATTGCCACTCCTTGTCTTATTTGTCCTGAGCCTGTCGTTTTACTTCCTTTCTTTGAGACCATGTTACTTTTAGGCAGTTTTCTCTTTGTAGCTGGTGAGTACTGCAAGATTTGCTTGAGTGAGTGAGTGCCATAGCTGGCTACTTTGATGTTTGTTAAATAAAAATGCTTAATAGTCACTGCTTGTATGATGTAAGCTTGCATTCTGGAAGATGGTCAGAGCAGGAACTCTGAAAGTACATTTGAAGTCCTGTTTCTCCTCTGTCCAGTCTCCCCTTTGAAGACAGGGCAGCCCTTGGAGCTGCCCACACGTGGCCTGTAGTTAGTTTGCTGGATTCTGGGGCCTGTCACATGTGTGAAACGTGATCCATTGCTGCTATTCCTTCTCACCAGGATGCCAATGAGAGTGCCCATTTCCCAGCTACGTGATGCAGAGCTGCCAAGTGGTAGCTCCACAGCAGTACAAGCCCCCCTCAGGAGAACTTCAGAGACCTGCTTCTAATCAGCCCTTGAAAATTGTGTCTGTTGCCTCCAAAGATGCTTTGCCACCACAACACGATGAAGAGCCTGAGTTCCACCAGGAAGAAAATGACAAGAATGTGACTGAAGCAATAGCAACAGAGGAGGCTTTTCACGACTCTCACATCTTTGGAGGTAAATTTGCATCTCCTGCTGTTCTTCTGGTATGACTTTGTGTCTATGCTCAGAAATGCATGAGTGCCATAGCTCCAGTTAGCTCTCAGCCATAGCTCCAGTAGCTCCTAATAGCTGGTAGGAACTACGTGCTCCACTGACTTATTGTCACTGGAGTTACATATATACCAGAATCAGTCTTCAGAGGGATATGTGGCATGTTTGCAGTAGCTCAAGCTCTCAAATCAGGCTTTTTGAGTAATAGGCACTGAACTTACATAAGATTTTCAGAGATATCTGAAAGTGCAGAATCTGACTAGGTGCACAACTGTTTCTTGTGGATTTGCCATATAAATAATAATTCTTACAGATCATGAGTGTTCCTAAGTATTATACATGTTTAAAGGATTTTGCCTTGGGCTGCCCATTTGTTCAGAGGGAAACCAGTAGAGCAATTCTGGTACACAGTAAGTTTGGGGAGTCCCTGTAGAGTCAAAATCATGCTTTTTCTATGCTCTGGATTTGTGGCAGTGCATGGAGCAAGGCTTTTAGTGGTATGGGGAAAGATGGCATTTGCCTGCTGCATTTCTCAGCCTTAGAAATGAATTTTTTCTCTCCAACAGAGGTCTTGGGCACCACTGAACAAAATCCCAACAATCTGCCAGCACTTGCCTGGGAAACTCATACTCTTTCATATGAGGCTGATGAGATAGCAAAACAATTCTCTGACCGTCTCTCACAAGGGCACATTACTCAGAGGAGAAAGCGTTCCACCCTGTTTGCTACAAGCACTCCATCTGCTCTGCATATCTTCTCACACATCAGTTCCACTCAGGCAGCTTGGGACAATACTGCACAGGACAACAGCAGCTCCAGGAAGAACAGCTCCAAACAACAGCTGAGATCTCCCAGCCCCCTGCCTTCACCTACTCAAATTTCTGTTATTTCTCATAAAAACTCTGTGGTTAAAGAGACAACCTGTGAGCAGCCACAGACAAAAGAAATGGGAGGTGGTGTTGAAACAGACCTCAGCTGCAGCCAAGTCCCTGAGTTTGTCCCTGTAAAGGTTAAAAGCAAAGGTAATTGTAAAACTGGAGAGAAAAACACTGTTAAAAAAGCAAGAACTAGAAAAAAGAAAACAGCTGCAATTAAAAACAATGCAGAAAGTAGTCCTCAAGAGTGCGTTCAAAATGCAAAGAAGCTTCTTCAGCCAAAAGCTGCAACGTGTTCTAGTGAGACTGAAGTCTGTGAGATGGGGCAGAACGTGTTTGGGGGGGGCTTTTGGCAGGAAGAACAGAGACAGTGGTGTGGAGCACCATTCCCACTCTCCTGATGGAGTCCAAGACTTTGGAAGTACATATGAGGTGAATCCAGCACAGTTGCAGAGTCTTGAAAGTGGTGAGTTAATGCAACAGGTTAAGAACGGATCTACCTCTGACATGCAAAATATGGAGAGCTTGCTGAAACCCCCAGTTCATACATTCTCAAGTCAGGAAGTTCCTTCAGGTGATTCCAGTCTACAAAATTTTATAAAATTCTCAAGTGTGAGCAGAAAGAGCAGCAGACAGAAAGCCAACAGAAAAACTAGAGTAATTCGGCAGAGAGATGATTCTGATGAGGAATATCTGCCAAACAGTGTGATAATACCAGAGGCCAGAGCTGAAGAACGGCCTAAAAGAAGCCAAACAAGCAAGAATACTGTCAGGAAAAGCAATTGTTATCAGAGAAATGAAGATCATATTTTTAAGCCCTGGACAGATGTTCAAGGAGTAGCTAATGAGAGCACAAAGGATTTGCCAGGTAATCTTAAACAGCGCAGGGAAACTTATGTTGTCCATCCTTTGGATCTTACTGGAAACTTGGGTTGTTTCCAGACAGAATTTGAAGGGGGTGAAAATGTACCTCCCAGGTCTATTCCTGGGAGCAAAGTGAGCAAAATCCCCAGAGCTGCTAAGAGCCGTCAAAAGAGCAATAAAAAACAGACAGGGAGCCTTCAAGAAAAAGGGCAAGGTGAAGTTGAGAACAACACGAATGCTTTGAAGAGAGAATCATCTTGCGAACCCAAGCCTCAGAGGAAGAAGGGCAGCTCTCGGCCTCCAGAGACTGATTCCCTGGCTAGAAAAAGTGATGATGCCAAGGTTCTCACAGGAAGTTCCACAGAACTTGCATCCAAGAAAACTGTCCTCATGGGGAAGTTTTCCCACATTACACATCTGCTGTCTGAGCCAGATACTTTCCTGGATGAGCAGCTACCTAACATATCCCTCGCAGAGAGTCTTACAGACCTTTCGTACAGTCTTGAATCCTCCCGTGTGACCAGTTCTGCAGTTTTGCCTGTCAGCTCCAGACTTACAGAAGTACCACTTTCCAAGAGCTTAAGTACTAACAGCAACAGAATGCCAGAAAAACCCCCTGTTTGGTCAAAAACCTCCCTGATATTTAAAGAAAAGACTGAAGAGGAAATACCTGGAGAAAGGAACCAAGTCCAGTCAAGTTCTTGGAGCTCACCTTCACAGAAACCTGGTAGGTGTAAGATGTGGAAGGTACCTGTTTTTGGAGATGAGGGCAGAAAATCCATGCAGCAAGTGCTTATATTTTCCTTCTCCTCTCTTTTTTCAGAGTTAAAGGTCAGTCTCCGGTACACCATTTATGCTTCCACTTGTGCTGGCTTATCATTTCTGTGGCTGCATTTGCTTCTAGTTTATCAGCATTCTTATAAGAATTTCTGTCCACTTGTCCATGTCTAAATATTGGGACAAGACTAGCAGCATGTGCAGAGTCTTGCTTTTCCACTCTTGTTATATACAGGGCATGCCTATTAATTTAGAAAATCAAGTACTTAAGCAATTCAAAAGTCTAATTTGATGCTGACCCTGCCTACTAGGGTCAGTCAGTATTCTTGGGGCACAAAATATCAAGAAGATGGTAAATTTTTGATCCAGAATAGTTAGTGCTGCAAGGTGTCAGACTTCATTCCTCAAGCTGACATCTTCACTGGAAATTAATCCAGAGCCAACCTAAACTATTTTGGTTGTGGGGTTTTTTTTGTTTCTTTATTAAAAGGATTTGGAGGGTGTATCCCTGGCCCTGTGTCTTGCTGGTAGGTTGCTGGTAGGTTGGTTGTGTGCCATCAGCTTGCTGTCTCCTCCTGGCTGTGAGCTCCTGGGCATTACAGCTATCAAAGAGAGTTTTTATATCATTTTTCTACTACACCAGGGCACCACAATACTATCAGTATTAATGATCTGTATTTTTCACTGAGGAACCTAATTTGATTATGAGCTGACTTTTGAGGAGCAGGTCTGGTATTTTTGGATTAAAATGGTCTCCTGAGTTTAGAGGGAATATGATTGGATTCTGGATTGCACATGTTCAGAGAAACCTGGTGATGTAGGTCTTTCTATTTGACAGCTATTTCTTAGGATATCTGGAATTGATTTGGAATCACTGAGATCAAACCATGTGAATGTCTCCCTTTGTAGATGCCAGGCCACTACGGGACTTGAACAGTACCAGGGTTGAGTCTCACTCCAGCTCGGAGGAAGCACCAGGGCGCTCATCCCGGCGGAACCGGAAGCCAGCCAGCTACAGAGAGCCACGAATCAATCAGTAGGGCTTTCAACTATTCCTTCCCAAGACTATTTCCATGCTGCACCCCCTGCTCTGCTCTCATACACTCCCTCTCCAGAGCTGGACCTTCTCTTGCTTTGTTTAAACTTCTTACCCTTTGTGTTCTGTGACCCTCCTCTTCTACCACTGTGTGGTTATGCCAAAATTCTCCATCCACACACATGGGTGTTTAGGCTTCTGTTAACAAGCTTCCAAAGATGTTATTTTACTAGTTGAAATGAGCACATCTTTTGGCAGACTGCATCTGTGGTACTCCAGTGCTAATAAGGCGGTAGCATGGGGATAAAATACAGGCTAAGTAGACAGCTCAGGAAAAGCCTTGATTTAATTTTCATTCTGTGATGACTAAAATTTTATGCACCTGAGTAATACTTTGCTCCTGAGAGCAGGCTGTATCTATATTCATTAGTAGATATGATACCTAAACAAATGCTGCATCTTTTCCCTTCAACACTAGATTCAGTACATCCAATGGCTGTTGCACAAAATTGTGGACTCCTAAAATGATGACTTTGTTTTTATGTTACTGTCTGTGTTTTTCCCTGCAAAGTGTCCAGGTTATACTGCACCAGAAGGTACCCTGTACTGGATAAGAAACAAACTGTACCACTTAATCATCCTATGGGGAAGCACTACAGTAAATTCAGAAACTTTAGGGACTAAAATCATGTATTCAAGGAATAATTGATGGTTCAACCCTTTTTGTTCTGCAGGAAACTGAGGCGGGGTGACCCCTTTACGGACACAGAGTTCCTCTACTCTCCTACCTACAAAAGAAAAAAGAAGCCTGTCACAGCAGAGGAAATGACCAAGAAGATGAAAGAAGACGAACAATGGCTTCCTGAAGGATGTCCCAGTACCAAGACAGTCAATTTCATAATAACAGAAAGGAGTGAGGATTAGGATAGTGGTTGAAAGGCAGCCCCCAAGCTCCTAGAAGCTCGTGCCGCAAGGCTACAACTTTGAATGCAGAGGCCCAAGCGAAGATGGAGGTGGCTGACCATGCAGCTGAATTATTCCAAAGGCAACCCAAGGATCAGTTTGACAATTCGAGCCTTGTACCATGGATTTCTTCTGTTTTCAAATCTTTGGGACTTATGGGGTAGGGAAAGTGGTTGACACAAATTGATAGATGTCTGTTTCAATGATGGGCATGGCCCTTCTGTGCTGTATGATTAGCCCCTTGCTGTCTTCTGCTTCCTTCCTGTTCTCTCCCCTGTCTACCATGCAAAGCTCCCTGCAGCAGCAGATGAGCCCTATACCAACTAACATTAAGGAATATTTGAAACACAGGGTGCTTAGGACCAGACTTAAGCATGTTTTGTCTCAGGAAAGCTGATTGAAGAAGAGGGTCATGTGGGACAGAACTGTTTAAAAAAAGTCTCTGCTTTTCCTTTTGCAGGAAAAGTGTTTTCTCTTTGTGGCAGAGCAGGGAGAGGGCTGCTCCTTTCTTCTGACCATACTTACTACTTCTCCTTAGTACCTCAGCAACATCCATCTGTTCATGACGCTGGGTCTTGCCCTACTCAGAGTCCTCCAGAAGATGGAAACTTCATTAGCAGAGGGAAAATAGTGTCATCTGCAGACAGGAAATGCTACTACATAGCTTATATTTAAGCTTTACTGTTATTTAAACTAGAAAACAAAAAGCCCAAGATATAAAAATGCCCTCTAATTTATTTGTTCAGTTTTCTGGAAGTTACCAAGCCCTCTCTGGTACTTTGTAACTCCGTAAGCCAGGTAGGAACTAGTAAGTAAGAGGGAATTTGTTATAGGTGCTGTTGTATTAGAACCTGCCTGTCTTGACCCACTGATGTCAGAAGCCAGGCAGGAACACAGATCTCCAACTGTTCCCAGTAATTGTTCTTATTGCCTGTATGGGTCAGAAATGGGACTTCTTGCAGCTGTGCTTATGTGCTTGTGATAATAACAGAATAGAAGACTATTCATTCACAGGGAAGGTACAGAGATAGCTACTAGCAGTTACATAACTGTGCTTCAAACACATGCTGATACCTAGCTGCTTTAGGCTAACATTACTATATCTACTCATCTCCTGTAGCAGCAAGCCGGAGGAGAGTTTGTTCGTGTGCAACCAGTTTCTGTTTTGCTGAGGAATGATTTATCAGTTTATATTACTTCCCAAATAAAAGTCTCAATGTAAATGGTATCTCTGAAGTCTTCTACAGTACCTGATGCTTACTCTGACACTACACATCACAGCTTTCTCTTTTTCCCTGGGCCAGAACAAATGAGAAGTCTGTTTTAAGAAGGGACATATTTTGTGTTTATTTCACATTCCATCAGCGTGTACTGGACTGTGCTGAAAGCTACTGGGGTCTCTCTGAGGCAGAGGTTTTTCCGTATCTGGTAATCACACGAAGGAGACACAAAGAATGTTAGTTGGCTTTTATTTTAGTCTGAATTAAAAATATTCCTTAAAAAAAAACCCCAACACACAACCATGGATGGAATAAGTTTTCACAGTCATGATCTGACTTGCTCTAAGACAACAAGGGAAAGTAATAGCCCAGACAATTGGAGAAAAGTTCGCACCTTTATGAATCGTGGGGTGAGGGAAGAGGTTAACAGTTCCTATGCTTCACATCCAGGCAGAAGGAGCATAACTAAATGCATGGCCTGCATTTAGACACTGCAGCATGGCTTTGGTAGGCTCTTAGCCTATAAGGCTTGTTTCCAGCATTCACTAAGTGCTACTCAAATGCTACAGTCCTGACTGTAGCAATGGAACCAAATCCCTTAGCATCAGGATACTGTGCTCTGGTTGGCACTAAAAGATGAATTCAGGAGGGCTGCAGTAGAGCTGGCCCAGCCCTCAGAGCTCACTTACACTCACTAGGAAGTACTGGAGAGAGGAGGTATTAATTTCTAATGGCTGCTGGACAGTAGGTCACTGCTGGTTTGACCAGAGCGGTGACACAAACTGGCCTTCAGACTGAGAAGAGATAAACATGGATCAAATTCATAGAGAGAAACCTCAGGTCTGCTGTGAACAAAATTAGGAATCCAGACCCATACCAAGTTTTTATCAAATTCATCTGCTTAGCAAAAGTAGGGCTTAGCCCAGCAGCTCAAACAGTTTGAGAAAACATGATTTTCTAAAGATTTAAAAAGTGTCTATGTTAATTTTTATCTAGTGTTTGAAATGTTAAACAGCAAAGCACAATACAGAGCCACTTATGCAAGCAATGACAGAAAATCCAGGTACATGTTTTCTCATAAAGTTCCATTAACTCTTGTAATTCTTTATTTGATGGGGACACTGGTATTTGTTCTAATTCCTTTTAAGTGTCTGGAGGAACTACTGCATTGCCTGCATCTACCAAGTACCAAACAGTCTTATTTCTTTACTTGGTTCTTGACATTTTTCAGGCAGAATTTGAATTTCTGCTTCATGTAATGCTTCCCATTATTGCTGCTGCTTCTCCCACCTTTTCATAGGAATTTCCTTCAATTAGAGTATCATCTATAGGTTGGTGTAGTTTCACATCTGGGGAGAGTGAGACTGTAAAAATTCAGCAAGACTGAGAAATCATGGGTGAATGTTTGTACCCTGGAGGGAGCCTATTAAAAGATGAAAACTGACGAGAGAACAACTGCAAAGAAAGCAAGAATAGGAAAAAAGAAAACAACTGCAATTACAAACAATGCAGAAAGCAGTCCTGATAGACCTCAAAGTGAAGAGTGTGCTCAAAATGCAAGAAGCTTCTTCAGCCAAAAGTTGCAACGTGTTCTAGTGTGACTGAAGTCTGTGAGATGGGGCAGAAGGCGTGTGGGGGGGGCTTTTGACAGGAAGAACAGAGACGGTGGTGTGGAGCACCATTCCCACTCTCCTGATGGAGTCCAAGTTCTTGAAGTACACATGTGGTGAATCCAGCACAGTTGCAGAGTCTTGAAAGTGGTGACTTAAGAAGGGACCTATCTTTGAGATGCAAAGTATGGAGCTTGCTGAAACCCCCAGTTCATACATTCTCAAGTCATGAAGTTCCCTCAGGTGATTCCAGTCTACAAAAATTCACTTTTCTTGACGAAAGAGACATCAAGCACCTGTGCTTTGCAAGAGGACTCAAGTGCGAGCAGAAAGAGCATCAGATGGAAAATAAAGAGAAAAACACATACTTGGGCAAAGAGATGATTCTGATAGGAAGTATCTGCCAGTGTGGTAATACCAGAGGGCCAAAGCTGAAGAACAGCCTAAAAGAAGCACAACAAAGCACGAGACAGTGTCACTTACACTCTGATGTAAGTGGGAGATATTTTGTTAGGGGGGGCTGGAGTAGAACCCATGCCTTAAGCTTTGGGCAGAGAGGCCAGCTTCCGCTTCAGGTTTTCAGCAAGCTTGTCCATGAACTCAAAGGTGTTCAGGTAATCAGAGCGTGTGACACTGGTGGGGGGAAACAAAACAAGACAGATATTAATTGTACAGACTCTCAAATAATCAAAGCAGGGCAAGACTGCTCAAAGAACTCTATGTTTTGGCTTTAAAACCAAAAGAGTTCTCTCCTACTCAGGCTGGGATTTTTTTGCCAAAAGACTCCAGGGAAGAAGTAGCCAGGTGATATTTTTCAGTTAAGTAGATCTTCATTTATTAGGATCTGGCCAACATAGCTAGACTGTCATAAAAAAGTGAATCTTTGCACTTCCTTCTTTACTCTTCCCTCCCCATTCATTTGCTGTAATAGCAGGGAGAGAGCAATCTGGCCTAAGCTGCTTGAGTCAGGGAGTGTCTCTCATTCTGTCTGTACAGCACCGGTACAGGAGGGTCCTGTGAGACACACTCCTGTTCTTTACCACACTAAAGTAACAGCTCAGCGAATGCTGCTCAGAACCACCTCATAAAACAGCCTCCTCTAAGCACAGCTGGCTATTTCGTATACTTACTTAGGCAGGCCTTTGATGCAGGCAGCAAGGTCCTTTGTCATGAAGCCAGATTCAATGGTCTCAATGCAGACTTCTTCCAGGGCAACTGCAAAGTTCCTGAGGCTGGTGTTGTTGTCCAGCTTGGCTCTGTGAGCGAGGCCTCTTGTCCATGCGAAGATAGAGGCTGAGAGAGAACACCAGATTATTCTATCCTTCTAGAACTTTCTGAAAGCTGCTCTAAATCATCATGTGGAACAATAATTGGATATTTCAATATCAATAAATCTGAAAGCAGACTGAAAAAAAAGATTTAAAAAATCAGGTATGGGAAAGAGAACACCTATCTTCCTCTAGGTATCCTCTGCTTTTTGTGCAACTCTTAAAAAAAAAGTAAAGAAAAAAGCAGACCTCAGAAACTACTTCCTGTCTACAGTAATCTCTCTATGCATGTCATTTTATTTTCCTCTGCCCAAGTCAGAAAGAATGACTCGTGGTCAGACTCCAGTTACACAGAACATTGTCTTTGTCACAGAAGGGTGCAGTCCTTTTCCTAACACTACATTATGCTCAGATCTCTATGCAAATTTAGAGGATTCATTCCCTCATGTCCCATTCCAAGTGCACTACACTTTGAGTGTGTACATGGCTTGGGGTGTTGGTTCTTCTGGGCCATCAAAAAGAAGTGTAAAATAAAAAACAAACAACCTAAACCTTAAGGCCTGTGGCTATAAACTGATTGTTTCCTGAAGAGTGAGTGCCTAGCTCAAAGGTTACGTTAGGTCTAGCCTATTGCTCACTCATTCTGTTCCAGCCTGTTTTGTGCTTCAGGCTGTAGCTGTGTCTGTAGAGGCCCAGAGAAGCAGCAAACAGCCCTGGAAAGTTTTTTTCTTGCCTGAGTAACAACCCCAGTTGAATAATATTTTTGTTACTGAACTTTCAAAGAGAGTTACTTGTGGGAAGACAGGAATGGGCTGTGGGCAGCCTCGACCTGGATGAGTTACAGCTGAGTCCTCAGACAAGACAACTTTGAGAGAGAAGAAGCTTAGAATGAAGATGTGTATTGATATTTACAACAAGAAACAGAGATGCGTGATGTAGAGAAAAAGCATAAGAAGTTGCACTGGGGGAAAATAAACTGCTGTTGCTTACCATTATCTTTGGGTGTCAGTCTTCTGTGTCCACTGTTAGTTACTGCCTTGAATTGCAGCCAGGATGGAATATTACAATGACTAAAGCCCACTCTCTTGCAACCCCATAAACAGTGATCTAAAGTGAGACCCCTCAAGCTCTCGATTATAAGGAACTAATGCATACTGTACCCTACTCTCTAATAACACTTTAAACAGCAGCCCAAAGTGAAATCTTTTAGAGCTCTTGATTTCCAGAAGATACACACGGAATGACAAAAAAGACTGAGTTGCAAAGGACACAGAAGGATCATAGAGTCCAACACGTAGATGAATGGTCCATACAGGGATTGAACCCACAATCCTGGTGTTATTAGCACCATGCTCTGACCATCTGAGCTCATCTCAAGAGAAAGGCTAATGTCTCAAACACTGATAACCAGATGGCTGCAGAGCCAACCACAGACTGCTGGTACTGACATGCCATGAGAAAGAATAAGATTTGACTGGAGAAGGGGGCCAGGTGGAGACAGGAGAGCACTTTTCCATAGGAAAGTACAGTTCAAGCACAAGAATGAGTGACAGGAAGTGGGCATGGAGTATAGGATGGGATTGAGACCAAAGATTCTCAAAGTCCTCTGACCCATTTCCCAACAGGCCTGAAAGAATGGACTGCACTTGATGACCAATGTACATGGAAAGCAAGAAATCTGTCCATAAAAAGATAACCTCCCCAAGCCCAGGTGGTGCCCCCAGAGCCCTGGATATCTCATCAGCCAGACCAATGCAGCTGGATTGCCACTTATCAGCTGGATCAGCACTGAACCAGGATTGATCCCCAGGGCTGGTGATCTCTCTCTCTCTTTTCTCCTGTTTTTCTTGCTTTAATTCTCTCTTTTCCTTTCTTGCTTTCTTTAACTAATCTTTACCTGTTTTAATCCTCTCTTCACTTTCACCCTGACCCTTTATCTACATACACTGCTGTGTGCCTATATAGTAGGTCAGGGACTAACACAGCAATTTCCATGCCTAGTGTGTAATTTGCTAATTTACTTTCTGATTGTTTGCAGACTCTCTGACTTTTGCAGTTTCTTTTGACCAATGAGCATTTAAGAATCTTAGGTGTTTCCCTCCCCTTAAGGGGCATCATAGTTTCTGGAAGAAAAATGCATTGTGAACTGCAAGCTTCATCACTCGGTGGTGCAGCTGTCTGCAGAAAGAGTGCAGATATTCTTACTGTAAGCTTCTTCTTTCCCATGAGAGATGATGAAGGGCAGTGAAAAGCAGCTCACCAATGGGGTTGGTGGAGGTTTCTTGGCCTTTCTGGTGCATGCGGTAGTGACGAGTCACTGTCCCGTGAGCAGCTTCTGCTTCAACAGTCTTGCCATCGGGGCAGATCAGCACGCTGGTCATCATCCCCAGGGAGCCATAGCCTAACAATGCAAGTGTCAAAAGTTCAGTGTCTCCTTCGGACAGATCCCTCAAATTCCCCTTAGTCTCCCCATCCTACATCCTCCCAGTGATGTGAAAATCCCTGAACAGCAGGGCTGCAGTAGTGCTTCTGCAACTAACATCAAAATAACAGTTCATCAGAACAAAAAGTGCTGCTGAACCACGAGATATAGATATACAGACATTCTGCAGCATTTCAAGAAAATTAGTATTCTCACCTAATTTGCTGGACAAATTTCTGCTGAAAAGGTACAGTAAGAGAACAGTAAGTGTTGGGCTGCTTGTCTTTCACACAGGATGATAGGAAACAAACCAACTTCTTATCAAGAGCAACTGCTCTTGTGAGAGGAACAGCAGCTTCTGATATCGGACATTCACATTGCTTCTAACCCTGCAGGTTTCAGAGATCTGCATCTTTGAAAGCTGCTTTGTTTAGCAGTCCAACACACATCCTTGTTCTGTGGGAGTTTGGTGGCATTACTTCAGAAAGTACATATTACATAAAGCTACACATCTCATCCTGTGAAATTCTGAATGCATATTTGTTTTGGCAACAGGCACCTTGGTTTTATAGGATTTTTGATCAAGCATTACAAATATGTAAAGTTAAACATATCTATCTCTCTTTTTATACCTGACAGGTAGCTTTAGGAAGGTTTTCTTACTTATCTGCAGAGCACCTGCCATCACACTCAGCAGCAGTCAGCTTAACTCAAGCTGTCACTGACAGAGAACCAGCTGTCTAGATACTGTCCACTAGAATAGAAAGCCTACCAGTTATCACGTTGGTAGGAACTTCCCTCCTGTAAATAAATACAGCTACAGGGTCAACAATCAGTAGATTTTCTTGTAAAAGTGAAATCAGAATTTTTCTGACTGCCTGATACCTCCATGGCTGGCCACAGGTTTGAAATACAGGTTTTGAGACCCAAGACAACCTCCTGGGCCATTCCATAAGACGTGACAGGACACAATAGCCTACCACTAAGCCTACTAGTGTGTGGCACAGGAAACACTTCATACCTTGTGCAACAGAGTCAGACTGCACATCCCCATCATAGTTCTTGCAGGCCCAGACAAAGCCTCCTTCAGACTTCAGGGCCTGAGCAACCATGTCATCAATGAGCCTGTGCTCATACCAGATCTTCTTGGCTTCAAACTGGGACTTGTATTCTCTACAAAATAAAAACCAAAACACCTTGTCATATAAACAGGGATTGCAAGTTTGTGCATAGAAAAGGGCACAGAGACAAATGTAAAAACAACAAAAAGACTGCATTCTCTTTACTCTTTTTTCCCTTATCCGTTTTGCTGGGCTGTAGTAAGGCTGCTTCAGAGTCACAGAGGCACCCACAGAGAATCTGTGACTCTGTTAGCAGAGATGGACACCACAGCCACATTTAGCAGAGCTTTCTGCATCGAGTATGGTGCCTTGCAGGACAAGGGAGCCTGTGACAGAGATGGCATCCCCTGTGCCCTTAAAGTTTTGCTGAATGTCTGAAAAGCAACTCACAAGGCTGGAGGGGATGTTCCTGCTGCAGACTAATGCACTGCAGTAGGAAGCACACAACTTGTTACCTGTCATAGATCTCTTGGAAAATGTCTTTGAAGCGGCCATCGTATCTCTTCAGAATGGTGTTCTTGGTGCTCATGTAGAGAGGCCAACCTTTAGACAGTGCCATTTGGAAGGAACTGTGAGCAAAATCCTTGATAGACTGGTCAAGATTGTACATTCCCATGGCTACACCACCACAGCCTGTTAGTGGAGGAAGAACAGTCAGGAATCAGCTAGATTTCATTCTGGTTAAGAATTTTACTCTCCCCATGGCATATTCTGGCTGGCAGGCAGGCTGGTGCTCTCCCCAGGTATCTTAATCTAGTACTCAATTTAAGGCTAGTTCTTTCAAGAGAAGATTTGCTTTGCACTATCAGCTCAAAGCTCCAGCAGTCCTGTAACACATGGATAGGAATGTGGTTTTGTTTTACAGGTAAGTACATCTTAATGTGATCTAATCCTTCTAAGATGTTTGGTTCTAATCTGGCCTAAGATGCAATACTGTGACAGAAGAAGAGTACTTGAACTCCTACTAGCCATTGAAGTAGTACAGTCTTTTTCTATCAAAGCAGCAGGCAGCAGTTTGGAGCAGGAGGTCTCAGTCAAAGCCAGAAATGGGTTTGCTCACACCTTAAATGCTTTGCACCTTCAGAACTAACTCCAGCAGTCAAGCTTTGTGTAGCTCAGGTAAACAAGACTCCACATGAATTCCTGCATTTTTTTTAGCACACGTGTGGCCTACCCTGCAGCTTTGATCTACCCGCTCAGGCTCACTTCTAGCAACTTGTGGGAAGAATGTGCCACTCATGTGGGTGCTCAGGCAAGTCCTGAGAAGGCTCTGAGGAACTATCAACATTCACATGACTTGGATTGTGCAAGCCAGATGTGTTAGAAGCACAAACGGTAGCGTGCTGAACTTGCAGCCCAGCTCACCTGGAAGAAAGCAGCACTCAGATCATGGAAGAGAATGATTGTGGGTAAAAGTAGGGTGTAGAACCTCCTGAGAAAGCTTTGTCATTTTCAGAGCACAGCTCTGTGTTTCTAGTGAAAACTATATACCACGTACTTAATTTTAAGCACCTCACTACCACCATCTATCTAGTTTTTGTACAGTGCCAATATCAGGGATCTTTGCTCTGGAAACACCCCAGGTTTTTTAAAAATACCTTTAATAATATCTATTTGTCCTTACCTCCAGATAGTTATTACCAAATGGACATACATGCAGAATGAAGAGGAGAAGCTAGAGCAGGTTTATCTGCTTGCCAAGATAGCAATGTCATTTAAAGTTGATATTGGCAGAGAATGAAATTCCTGTTGTTACCAATGAAAACACATGTTGTCCCTGTACCTTCCCTACAGAGTCAAGGACAGTACAGGGTGAGATCAGCTACAGACACAGTGTTCTCAGGAGCTAGATGACATGGTTCATGGTTGCTGGATGACAGCTTTTAAGTTTTATTCAAACAGCTATTTTCATACATGTAAAAAAAAAATCCTTATTGCAATCACACAATCCTACTGCCTACTAAAAATCTCTTGATTCAGTGTCAAGGTTGAACATATCAGTACAGCAAAAAGAGAGGCTTCCCATAATCATTAGGGAGCTATGCTGGCTCAACAGTTATCTGTGGGGAGGGCAGCTCCCCAGAGCAACAGCAGTAGTCTGCCATCTTTGCACTTCCCTGCCTTCTGCTCACTGGTGCAATGCAGAGCAGCAAATCAGACTGGCAGCTGGATGCCACACATCACCACAGGCTCACCAGTCACCAATCAAATGAAAACAGCTTAGGACCGGCAGTGAAACAAGTGAAGTCCAGATGAAAGGCTATGCAACAAGAGATGGTAGAGAATTATGTTCTTACGAGCAAGCATGCCAGAGAAATCACATATTACAGAAGAGGGTCATATATCAATCTTGGTATCTGTTTCCCAAATCAACTGCACAAAAATTAGGATGCTGTGTTTACATGGACTTCATTTTTTTAATAGCTAAAGCCAAAACACTGCACACTCACATAGAGATGACCATAAGGCTTAAATCCTGAACCCTTTGATCAGTGATAGACAAGAGAGATAACGTACGTGTATGATGTTTTCCTGAATCCTGCCCCTAGAGACAACAGCCTGAGTTCTGGCAACATGTGTGTAACTGCTTCCATGCAACAAAAACCAGCAATGTCAGGACTCCTCCTGAGCCTAGCAAGGTCTGCAAACAGCACAGCAATAGGGATAGGAGAGACACCAAAACCTTTGGAACTGCATCTGTCGAAAAACTTACAGCCTACACAGTCAGGAGCATCCTTGTGAAATCCTCTTTCCACCTTACAGAGTAAGTGTTAATTCTCATTTTTACTGAGCAAATAAAAAGACTGCTTCATAAAGAAGGGCAGAAACTGCAAAGGTATACAGAGATCAGTAAGACAAACTAAACCCAGAACATGAATGGCTCTCAAGCGTATCTCTCCTTAGCTCAGGCCTTGTTTACAAAGCAAATTTGCCTCTGATCAGAGAGAAATTCATATAAGCTGCTACCACAGTTGTCATGTAAGGGGCACGACAGGTGGCCAATCTAACATGATTGTGTTCTTGATGTGCCTCTTTGATCCCAGGAAGATTTCAAGGAACTTTCAGTACCTGACAAATAAATGAAGAAGGCCCAACTTTCTTCCCCACTCTACCTCAGCTGTATTTTATCATCAAACAGATCTGACTGATAATTCAAGGTTGAATTAAATCCAAAATACCAGTTTTAATTGGTAATTAGAGAAAATACCTACTTTCAAAGTTATGGACCAGGTATGTGACTGGTTTGCCTCCATCTGCAGGAGTGTAGGTCATCTCTACTTTTCCAGGCCCAGGTACCACAAAATCAGTTGCTCTGTACTGTTTAAAAAAAAAAAATTGCCACGATGATTTCATCTATCAGGAAGAGAGTACCATAAAAGACAGTCCTCATTTAGGAGGGCAGGGTACAGAAAACAAGTAGTACCAAAAACCCCATTAAGTAGATTTTTTCAGCCATGTGGTAATTGGATTATTTTATTAGAGATTAGAAAGACAAGAGTCATAGAATCGCTCAGGTTGGAAAAGACTCTTAAGACCATCAAGTCCAAAAGTTAACCCAGCACTGCCAAGTGCACCACTAAACTTAAGCAATTAAGAGTCTCCCTGATTCAGAAGCTATCTTCCTCTTTAGGGAAAAAGCTCACAGATTCTTTGGCCCCAGCAACTGGCAGAGCATGTACTTTTGCAATTGCACTGAAGTTACAAAGTGCAGAGTCTTTAGGCAGTTGTGTGGTTGGTGGGTAGAAAGACTCCTCTCCCTACCTCAAAAAAGCCATTCACTGCTGATCTCATAAGTAAAAGGGAATCATTCATCATACAAGACGACATTTGAAAGGCAAACGTAGTAAGAGTCTTTGAGGTTAAAAACTTCAAGTATTTAAATGATGTCTCATCTTCCCAATTGTCCTGAACAGTACTATTTAAGGTTACATTTTCTTGAAATTTGTTATTCCTTTTCATGTAGTTTCCCTTCTATCAAGAGAATCTGTTCCCTGAGGTGTTTTGAAATTAAAGCGTCTCTCTCCTATGTCTTTTGTATGTTCTATTGTTCCTTTCACTTTAATCTCATATTTTGGCAGGGTTTCAATCCTTCCCCTTTAATCCACTGTTTCCTATTATTATTTTGACCTTCTGAATTGTTCACAACCTTTAAGGATGTTGAATCCCATTATTTTCAGTGCCAAGGTTATGCAATTATTTTCCTCCTGAAAATTTATTATTTTACTTTCCTTCCCCAGGTAATCTAATGACTTGCCCTCAGTTTGCAGGTTCAGCCATGTATTTAAGCACTCAGCTCTTCCAGAAGGCTTTTCTTTGGCCATGTTTGATTGCCTTCAGTATATGATTGCCCATGGAGAACAGTATGATTGATTCTTGTCTTCCAGGCTACCCAAAGGGCACAACATGAGAACCATTCCAAGGCTTTCCACAGCCTGTACTACCACTGTCAGGAGAGCTCTGATGAAAGAGGCTTCCCTACTTCTATAGCACAGCCTGATGTGCCCAGGTCAGATACCAACTGTGCAGGTGTGCTGTGCAAGTTTAAGCAGCAGATCACTGTAAAAAAAAAAAACCAAAAAACCAAAAAAACCAAAACCACACTCCCAAAGAGAAGGTAGTTTTGCTCAATTCTAGAAATCACTCACTTGTATCCATTTTTGCTGTGAGCAACATTTGACACCAGAAAGTCCTGAGAAGTAAGAAGGTGGGCAGTGTAAAGGGCATTTTCTAAATATGTTCTTATGTAGGGAGGAGGTTTCTAGAGAAGTGAAGAACGATAACTTGGCGGAGTTAAGTGTCTAAGTACAGGCCTACCTAATCCAAGCACAGGCCTCTGAATGCTGTTTATACAGTGACAGTGTTCAAGGAAGAGAGGCATGAACCAGGCTCTCCCACTTGCCAGGTGCAGTACCAACAAAGTGCTAGTGTGTGCTCCCAGCTGGAATGCAAGGGACAGAGCAGGAGCACAGGGATGTCTAAGCCTCTGAGCTCTATACCAGCCAGGAATAAGCCTGTTAAGCCAAAAAGAGGGGTAAACACTGAAGTGACTCACCTGATCCCCATAAGCGTGACGGCCGATGACAATGGGCTTCACCCACCCAGACACCAGCCGGGGAATGTTCTTGCAGATAATGGCCTCTCTGAAGACAGTGCCACCTAGGATGTTTCTAATTGTGCCATTGGGAGACTTCCACATCTGCTTCAACTTGAACTCCTCCACTCTCTTCTCATCAGGAGTGATGGTTGCACACTTTATGCCAACGTTGTATTTCTTTATGGCTTCAGCAGCTTCTATGGTTACTTTATCATTTGTAGCATCACGATGCTCAATGCCCAAGTCATAGCTGTCACAACACACAAACGTGGTCAGGACTGCCCAGGATATTTGTTTGCATTCAACAGGAGAGAAACAAACCCCATATGTGCTTGCGAGTGTAGCTCCAGCATTCTGCCACAACTGAAGCTATCCCTCTTCCAGTGCAAATGCTGCTGGACTGGAAGGAAACAGACTTATACAGTGACATCTCTCCTGTTAGTGGAGGTTGGTAGAGATTGGAGAAAGGACAGCTTCAGTTTATGGCTGAGGTTTTCTGCCAGCATGGGACAGTATCTCCTCTGATTGGCCTTTTGAGCTTCCTGCAATGGCAGCTTTCAGTTGAGGATTCCAATTGTATGGAGCAGCAAAATACCCAGAAAAATATGAGCCTTCATATTCAAACCTCTTGTGCTGAGGGCTCTGGCTTCCTTCACGTACTGAGCATATGAGGCTACTCTAGGCTTAAAAACTGCTTTGACAATGGACCCACAATCCTGCTCTGGCAGCAAAACTGGCAGTATTTCACTCAATCATCAGAGGAAGGTCATTTCCATACTCACTGTTTTAATAGGTTTTGGAGAACAATGGATGCCCAGCATGGAACAGCCCTGAAGCACAGCCAGCAGTACATGAATCCAGCCATTGTGCTGCCTCAGCCAGGGGTTTGCTTGCCCTCCTCCCATCTCTCTTTGAAAAAGGATGCTCTCCAGACTGTGTGCATGCATTACGCTGCTGAGTTCTTGTCTGCTTAGCTCCCAACACCAGCAAGCAGAAAGCCTGATGTAGGTGGCATACAACTGACTCCAGTGGCAAGGGAAGAGGCCAGACTTGTGGGTTCAACCATGGCAGATACCACTGAAGGACTCTGCACACATGGCTAGGAGCAATGTAGCTGGACACTTTTCTAATCATTATAGCTCAGTGGCCAGAAAGGGAGGAGATTATTTGTTCTGCTTGGCCAGATGCTGTAGATAGCATGTCCCTTTTGCTGTACCCAGCTGCTAGTATTTGCTTTTATCCAGAAGGGAGTGTAGGAGCACAGCCCAGGTTCAGAGAGTAATTGCAACAGTTAGCTCACGTTGTCAACAGCAGAGCTCAGGCTTACAGCCATCAGGACAGAGTCTGGGCCCTACCAGACTCTGTCCCTGGACAAACCACCTGTTTGTCCTCCAGGCAGAGCTTCAAACAGGCATGGCAAAAAGCCATAAGCCCACTCAGGGGTGCAGGGATGCTAGGCTTTAAGTCAGGGAGTGGCTCAAACAGCCCATCTTTCTAATTGTTTAGGCTGCAGGGAGTCATGCAGACTACCCAGGTGCTGGAAACCCAAGCCACAGGAGATCAAAATACTGGCCATGACTCTGAGAGACGTTCTTAGAGGCACAGTACAGGCAGAAAGCTAACTCACAATTCAGCATTCACTGCCTACTGCTGTGAGGAGCCCTGCAGGGGATGCTTCCGGTGCTAAGTGAAACTCCATCAATGCCTAACGACACATGCAAACTGCAGTACAAAGTAGCTGAGTGTCACAGAGCCATTACCTGTGCAAATCCAGATCTACATAAGGAAAAATCAGCTTTTCTTTAATCAGTTCCCAGATGACCCGTGTCATTTCATCTCCTTGCATCTCCACAACGGAGCCTCCACGGATTTTTTTTGACATCTTGAACTGCAATAGACATAAAAAAGTCCAACCTCAGTTAAAAACTACCAATACACATATCCTGCATTTTTACAACATAACTAGGTGAGGCACTAACATAGCATACAGGATCTCTCCAAAAGTCTTGAAAATAACTTCAGTTTATCCTTAGCTTCATGCAAAACAGTATTTTCCTTAAAGCCCCAGCTCCTATGGAGATGTATGTGAGGATAAAAAGAAAGGTTAATATCTGACAATTAAGGGCATGGGCTTTAATTATGGTTGTATGAAAGAATTTGAAAACACAACTGAATTCTTCCCCCAAATTGCACAGAAATAGAGAAGCACTGTTTACTTTTAGATTTCACGAGTTCTACTCCAGTTGCAGGTTTCTCAACCTTTTCCTGAAAATCAGGGGTTAATGGACATGATGACAATGACAGTTCACACTGCTGAAACTATTAAGGTTAATATATTGTCAGCTTCTTCATTAGCTCTGTCCCCCGGGAAGGAAGGAAACAGGTAGAAAAATCCACAGACTACACATCAAGAGTATTTTCTTGCAACAAGCTTTATTTCCACAGTTAAAATAAATACTGGACACATTTGTTTGCCATAGGGAACAGAGGTTTCCCAAGATATTTGTGAACAAAGCTTCAAAAAAATAAACTTGAACTCTGCCCTCCTATTTGCACTTTGTTCATTGTCAAAAAAACTTTACAAGCCACTGAACTGCTCTAACACAGTCCAACAGAGTTTCTCGGG
This sequence comes from Petroica traversi, assembly GCA_025920805.1. Lineage (NCBI taxonomy): Eukaryota > Metazoa > Chordata > Aves > Passeriformes > Petroicidae > Petroica > Petroica traversi. The sequence goes on from JAHLSL010000093.1 coordinate 4,594,669, forward strand.
TCTCAGCTCCGATTATGCAAGAGCTAAGACTTGGCAAGCTCCTCCTTCCAGCCCGTCCTGTGCTTGAGTGCAGCTGTGGGATATTCCAGTGAGACAGCAACCCTGAGCCTGAGGCTGCAGTCCCACTGAGAGCCAGGGCCATGAATGGTTTGATCCAGAATGAAGCGTTCTACTGTGCACAGGATCTCTTCATCTACACCGAGTCATTCCGAGGTGTGAGCCTTGCAGAGCAAGGGCCTCACGTTACAAGCACGTTGGGAGACTATCCCACGATTCAAATTTCCTTTTCTTTTTAAAAGTAAAGTAACTTATGCTGCCTTTCCAAAATCCAATCTACTAAATAATTTTAGTCTGGGAAGAGAATAAACTCTCTAAGCTATGTTCACAGGATCAAGCTTTTCCAAACCTTTTAAAGTGCAAAACCCAAAACAACCCCAAACAACCCCACCCAAAAAACCACACAACACAAAATGAAACGTTAGAATAAGATTGTGTTACTGAGACTCAGTTTAAAAGATAAATTACTTCAGGCACTTCTATTCATGACATAGTTCCTTGACTTATACTGGGCCTCTCCAGTCCTCAAGGAGAACTTGAACTTCACATGACCACACTCTGTCTGAACTCAGTTTACTTACCCGAGTATTTTGAACCCAATTTTCAATTGTGACTATCTAAATAAAAAAGTTCTGTATCACAGTCCATGGCCTAGGCACATAATTACTACTTCAGAGTGTTCAGGTTTGCTTTTGGGACATGGCTTGTTCTGTGGTTTGGTTCTGCTTAACTAAGACAAATCAGACTGTATCATCTATAGCAATCGGCTTGGCTTGAGAGCTATTCCATGCTGCTGTCACACAAAGAACACAAAGGTGGGTGATACACACCTCCACTGAGATACATCTCCACTGCTGAGTGGAAGCAGCAGCTTCTCCAACGATTCTGACAGCATCCAAAACGTTTATTTGATCATGCCCAAATACTTTTCCCCTCCTCAGTTGCCAGTGTCCCCAGATTCTCTATGAACTGGGGCGGTACTGCAGTAGCATCCCACTTCTGCACACCTGACAACATGCCAAGAAGCTTCTTTAGAGAGCACACATTCCCTAGAGTTCAGCTCTGTCCCCTCTGATTTTATACTGAGCTGCCAAAATCCAGCAAGGTCTTTCTCCTGCAGCAACTCTTCTTTAAATGCACTTAACCCAGGCGCACAGCCAAGGCAGCTTAGAAGAAACTGTGTGTTTCCAAATACCCCTTGGTCCCGAGAACGGGGCTCGGGGCCTAGAGGCAATAATTAACTATTGCAACAAGTCCTTAACTCCGGTGTACAGCAAAGGAGGCGGCTCGCAGGGGGCGCGGAGCTGGCCCTACGCGAGCTCTCGCTGCACTCATTTTCCGCCGCCTCACCCCGGCCAGGCGCTCTGAGGCACAGGGGGGATTTGCCCACGGGCCGCGGGCCGGGGTGAGGCGGCGGAAAATGAGTGCAGCGAGAGCTCGCGTAG
>JAHLSL010000093.1:4596570-4683519 GCA_025920805.1 Petroica traversi
CCCCCCGTCCCGCCGCAGCTGATCTCCGGGGCCGCCAGCCCAGGCGGGGAAGGCAGCGGCGGCCCCTTCACGGACGGGAGAGCAAAGCAGCTGCCTCCTCGCAGAGGTTGGAAGTGCAGCGAGTGTCACGCAGTGATGTTTGAATTGCGGGTGTTTTTGCACCCGCGGTGTGTTATGCAGGTGCCCGGGAGTAGTGTCTGTAAGGAGTGGCCGGATCCCTCTGGCACTGAGCAGTTGTGGTCGGTGTTGTGGCAGGCAGGATGTCCGGGAGCTGCTGGGGATGGAACAGCAGTGCGTGTGGGGAGGCTCACAGCCACGCTCGCACTCGGTGTTTATCGCTGATGAGCTGGGGATTGCTGAAGCTGCAGCTTCGAATGGGCTTAGATACGTTCCCGTGACTGTCGGTGAGGATCCTGCGAGGACTGTCCTCTTCTTCTGTGCCTGTTGACCGATATGTGCACCTTACTTTCTCGTTTCCCATATTTTACAAAGAAGTGACTCTTTCTTGGTTTCTTGCGGTGGGATGGGGAAATATTTTCCCTTTAGTTGGACACCTAAAGCATAGAAACACTGATAGACTGCACAGCTAGTGTGTTGCATGGCACAGAAAATCCAGGTGTTTCTGCAGCTAATCCCAGGTACAGTGCTGTTCTTTTCAATAGTTTTAATTAGGCCACTACTTCTGTGACAGAAGCAATTATTATGGTTTTTCTTTCCATAAAAATTGAAGTTTTTATTTTTCTATAATTATATATATATATATATATATATATATATATATATATATTTAAGGCAAGTTTAGAGACTTGCTTGTAACTCTTACCTTGCTTGGTTATAGTCAGTGGCTGAAATATGAACTTAGTTTCCTATAAAGCTGGTTGACTTCACAGTGGTGTTTTTAATGTGGTAGCATCCTTGCGGGTACACCCTTGCTGTACGTTCAGCATTTAAAAACCAAACTATCCTTAAGATTGAAGAGCCATTCTAAATTTACCTGAAGATGTGTTTTTCAAGGAAAATGTTCTGTGAACTCTGCTGTTTAAGTGCATTCAAATAACTTGTTTGAATAGTATTGCTAAAATGAGCAACAACAAAACATACCCTGATTTACAGGGGAGAGGGATGTGGAAGACTAAGATTCAGACTTACATAAAGAACCTGACCAAAGTCTCCCTTGAAACTTAGTAAATGATACCTCTCTGTTTTGTTTCCTGTGGGTATGTGAATAGCAAAAGAACTGAGCTGAAGGTGCTTACTGTGCAGTGCAACAAGCAGAAGTCCACTGAGAAGTCATGTGAATGACTTGCAGATACCATCTTTTCAGCATACTTTGTAGGAGTAGTCAAACCTTGCCACATGAGCTGCCTGCAGCTTGTTAGCACTTCAGTGTCACTTGCTGATCACGTTGATTTTCTCTGGACTGCAGATTCCTTTTAGTGTGGCTTCTAGTCAGCAATATATGCCTGTAAGTTCTAGGGAGCAGTCGTGGAACTGGAAATTGTTATTTCATAAAGAAGTGTGTGTCAGCTGCTAAGAGGAAGTGGGCTCATAAGGGGTTTTGATCCTTGGCACAGGTAAAAATCAGCTGTCACTCATAGGTTCTGTCAGCTCCCTGTGTTCCTCCTCTGTCAAGCATTTCACTAAATCTTGCTTAAGTAAAGGTGAAGGTAGTAAGCACCTTAGCCTAGCAGGCTAGAATTGCAGGCTGAGTGAGGTGTTGTGAAAGAAATTGGGTGTCTGCTCAGCTTAAAGGGTGTGGGTTGGGGAAAAGTATGACTCTTGGCTGTATGGAAGCTTTGGTATGTAGAAAATAGGGTTTACAAGTATGGCTTCTCCTAATACAGAAAGTGGTTTGGGGTTTTTGTTTTTCCTTAAAGCTGCTGCTACTGAAAATGAGAACGTTTTGACAGCAGGTAAAGCACAGTTTGGGTGCTTCCCTGGTAACTTGCACAAGGGCTTGTATTGTAATGCAGAGGGGAGGGAAATAGTTTCCCACCGAACTTAATCTTTCAGTCCTATTTTTGTTTGTGGTTCATTCTGCTTCTCATTCTGAAGTTAACCTGGCCGAATGACAAGTCTGCCTTGTGCGTGCACAGGCATGCCTGTTCTCAGTTTTGTTGCAAGGGCTGCAGAAGTCACAACATTAGGAGAAAAGCTGTCAGAGTTAAAGCTTCTTTGTGATATGCATGCAGAATTTCCATTTGAAAACTTCAAGTTCCCATAAACCTCAGCTGAAGTGTGTCATCAGTGCAGTGGTTGTTTATTTTGTTGCTCTGGATGTTTACCTTGGCACTCTGAATTGCCCTCTGCAGAGATGCTGCTCTCTTGTCAGTGGCTGGGTAGGGGGCATGGGCTCCTCTGGCACTCTTGATCTGTGCTAATAGCAGATGCCTGTGGTCAGTTGGGTGAATGTCTCTCTTCTGGGATCTAATGAGACACCTCCTGTTCAGAAGACTGAGGAGGTTCTGTTTCACCACCCTGTGTGATGTGTGTTGCTCACCTCTTTGCAGGGCACATGAAATGGCTGCAGATGACAAACGCTCTCCGACCCTGGACTCTGCCAGTGATCTACCTCGTTCTCCCAGCAGCCCATCTCATCTCACTCACTTCAAGCCCCTGACTCCTGACCAGGATGAGCCTCCTTTTAAATCAGCTTACAGTTCTTTTGTAAATCTCTTCCGTTTCAGCAAAGGTAAGTGCTGGGGGGGATGTGTGGGCATGGGTTGTGTGTACTATTTGCTGCTTGTAGAAACACATCTGAGCATAGGAGCATCATGACAAAGGGCTGATATCAGCTCTTTTGTGAGGGTTGTTGCATCTGGCTTTTGGGTGATGTGGTAGAACTGTGTTAAGGTAGCCAGCATCTTGCATCTGGAAATCTGTAGCTGCCCTTGGAAGTCAAAGACATGCCAGTTAGCAAATTGTGTAGTTTCTTAGCTTGACATCAGAATTTCCTTTACTTGTATGGTTTTTTGGGGGGGGCTGAATGTAGGAATAACCCTCTGCTAGCCTGTATGAGCAAAATGTATGCTTGCCCTTCCAGTGTAAGTTTACTTCAGACTTCATCCACCCCTCGCCTTCCTGTGCATCTTGTACCTGCAGCTGGGTGAGAGCTGAGCTGCAATAAAGGAGAAGTCCATGCTTAATGTTCATGGCTTAGGTGTTCCCCGTCAAGAAGTCTGAAGTGTCGTGGAAGTTTTGTATAATAAAAAGTATTACTTGATTTTGGCCTTTGTGCTGCATGTGTCATGAAATATGTTCTCAGTGGGCAAACTCTAAAAGAACTGTGTGAGTTCCTTTTTGTTTCAAAGAAAGATCCTGCTAAGAGTGGAGAATGAATGCACCTGGGTTTTGTGCAAAGTCTGTGTATCCCTTTACTAGAGATGGCACGCTGGTCAGCTGCTTTTGTTTAGTCTGTTCATTATCCAGCTCTGCTAAGCATACTTCAGCAATGTTTGGCCTGGGGGAAAAGGGCCAAACAGCTTTTTGCAGAAGCAAACTGATCTGTTCAGACTCTCCTTATGCAGAATGAAAAATAATTACTTGGTATGACTGCTATTAGTTTGCATAGTAGAGTAGCATCTGCCATTGCTAATTTATTGAAAGTAGCGTAAAATGTCAATACTGGCTTCATTTGTTTGTTTCTGACAAATGTAGCTGGAGTCAGCAAAGTCTTTTGTTAAGTGAATGGAGAAACAACCTTGAAGCAACACATGAAATGAGCATCTTACTGGAATCAATGAGAACCTGTCTGTACTTGATTTGCTGATGGAAATTAAAGGTTGTGGCAACTTCAGTGTGACCTCAGTACTTGCTTATAAAATAACTGAAAACTTCTTTTCAAGGGAGAAGCTGATAATCAAGTGTAGCCATTCTATTTGGCAAGAATAATTCCTATTCATATTAAGGAATGATTTGCCAGGGTTTGGTTTTTTTTGACACTTTTCACATTAGGGATTTCTGAAATAGCCTAAGCCTTTAAAAGTACTATACACATCATGTAAACAGGACATGATGCGTATAGTACTTTTAAAACTAAAAATTCATTTGTTTTGTTTCGTTTAATCATGATCCAAAAGAGCTATTTGTGAGAGTTTTTTTACCCTTAGCTTTGCATGCACTACTGGTTTTCTTTATCATGTCTGAACAGTTGGTTTCTTGCTTTTTGTCAACTCCAGATGATGGCAGGCTTTCATCCCCAGCAGAGAGAGCAGAGGCAGGACAGAGCGATCCACAAGCATTGAGTGGTGGCTGGTCCAGTCCTCAGCATCCCACGAGGGCCCAGTCTCTGAGATCACCAATTCCTTACAAAAAACAACTGGCTGGTGAGCTGCAAAGAAGATCTTCTGCAACTCTGGGTAATTTCAGCTCTTTGTTCTATAAGGCAATGTTGTACTAGCCAGGGTGCTTCAGGGTGAGGTGGAAGAATGTGAGCAAAGGTTCATTGAGTGTCTGGATTCATAGTGGAATTTAGTATCAGGCTACACTGCTTCTGTTAGTGAGGTTGCACTTTAATCTCATAAACATGTTCCCTCCACACTTCTTGGTGTTCCAGCAAGACAACTTCTTGTTGGGGCTCTGCTCTTTCAATTGGAAAACAATCTGGAACAGAAGAGGCTGCCAAAACACATCCGGTGTTTTAAAGTCACTTGAACCTTGACCCTGAACATTTCTGCTTTGTCTTGAGAGACCATGTACTCTTAATATCCACATGCTAATTCTAACTTTAGTGCTTAGTCTGGATGGATTTGATGTTTGTGTCTTCAAGGGAATTGTAAATGAAGGTTTTTGCTTGTAGTTGTTTTGAGGAGAATTGAAAAGGAAGCTGTGCTTAATATTTTTTTTTTTCAGTTCTGCTTAACCTTGAAACTATTGCCAGGTGCTGCACTGAATGTTTTATCTGGAATGTGAATTGATTGTGATTTCAAAGGTGCAACTGTGTAATGGCTTTATGAAGATCTGGAAGTGCTAGGAAGTAGATTGCAGAGGTCCCTCTTGAGATCTGACTGGCTACTGTTGGCTGTCAGTGATAGCCTTGAGGAAACTGCTAAACTGAGTGACAATCTTGTGCAAGACAGTGTTTCCAAGAGTGTGGAACCTAGTGCAAACAAATCAGATCCTAAATGTTGTTAATGTGTATGGGATTTTTAGAAAGACATGTAGTTTTGGTAGCCAGGCAAAAGTCTAGTACAGAGAAACAGCATTTTTATCTAAGTCATTTGCATGCTTAGTTGAACATGTTCATCATCTTCACCCTTGCTCTCTAGTGTTGTTGATCTATTTTGTTGTACTTCTTCCAACAAACCAGTTAAGGTTTGAGGTTTTTGTTTTGTTTGCTTGGGCTCTTTTTAAAAGAATTTTCTCAAATGTCTCAAGAACAGCCATGTGCTCTTGACTGATTAGCCAATTTACTTTTTCTTGGTACCTCTTGTAAATCACTTGGAAATTGCCTGTGGATAAGATGTTAGAAACCTTCAGGTGAGGTATGTTGTTTGATACTTGGAAGGCAGAAATAATCTTGCTGTTTGGCTTCCACTGGGATTAGGCAGCCAGGGAATAAGATTTAGTTTAAGGTGTGTGGGAGGAACTGTTGCTGTATTATTCCAGCTCCTTTTCTTCCATTCATATTCCTGGGTGTGAATGCAAGTATGCTTAGAAAAATGTGATGATGAATTAGCCTGTAAAGAAGTAAAGTTAGATCAAGCAGGAATTAGTGGTCACTTTTTGAAGAGATTTCTGTGACACTGTGTGCTGAGTGGCCTGACTTACTGTTGAGTATTTTCCCCCAAACAACCTTGGTGCTGTAATGAACATGAGCTTTGTGCAGGATATATAAAAGAGTACTGGATTGGTGAGAAGATTTGGGGGAGTTTTTTAGGCCATCTCACTTTATTTGAAGAGGAGGTAAAGTACTTACATTTTTCTTCTCTAAAAATCAAGTGTCGGGTTTTTTGAAGCAAACTTTAGAAAATATTTTTCATTCCTTTTTTTTTTTTTACCTTAAAAGGTGCTGAATAATCATGACTTTGAGGATTTCTGAACACTGAATAGCAGAGAATTTTACTTCTGCTATTGCAGCTGATGCTGGCCTGCCCAAATAATCTTAGAAATTATTATTGTACCTAAATAGTGAAAAGTAGGAAAATAAGAGATGGGGTTTACATAAACATCCAGATTGGTAGGTTGGGTCACCCCCTGACTTAAGTGACAGTGAGGTGTCTAATCAAGTTGAGTTTTCTTGTAGCCTTTTGTCCACAGGCCTTTAAATGTCTCTAGGCTTTGTCATTACTTAGATAGTTAAATAGGGCAAGCGTAGGCAGGAAGATCTAACAGCACTTCATAAAGGTCTCTCTAGCCCACTTGATATTAAATAATGTGTCAAGTTAAGCAAACTGAAAGAAAGAAATAAATAAAGGACTGCTGTCCATACCTCTAAATAGTGATGAAATGAAATAGCTCCTGAAGATGCTGACCCTCACCCCTCATCTGACCATTAGCTTGTAGTGTCCGTGCAGCAGAACTTTTCATTGCTCAGGGACTGTGCTGTCTGACAACTGCAAGTGCAGAACAGCATGGAGAGATGGTGGCTCTTGTAGGACACTGGCAGCAGATATTTAGGGTTTTGCTTGAGTGCTTCCCTTCAGGACTGCTTACACAAAAACATTATAGTAACTCCTTACTGGCTTTTGAGAGGAGGAGCTGTTGGGTGCCTGGCTTATGTCAGAAATGCTCTGAAGGTTGTGTGGCTGCAGAGCCAGTGCTGAGACTCTGCAGTGGCTTGTGTGGCCTCTCTTGGGTGGTCTGTTGCACCATGGTGTGCTGGAGCAGGCACTGCAGAGCTGGTGTCACTGCTGAGTGCTCCTGGGCCCAGCTGCCTGTGTTGGACCGTGTGTGCTGGGCTGACAGACGAGGGCTTTCAAGGTGCTGGATTGACCCAAAATAGTCTCATAATGAGACTATTGTCACTGAGATAATGTCACAGCCTGCAAATCCTGTTTAAGGAGAACTGGAAATGCTGACTGCTGCAGAGGGAGCATGGGTAGGAAAAGCACTTCCAGCTTGTTACCCTGTCACACAGGATAATGCTGTTAATGCTGGACAATTGTAGCAGACTGACAGTAATAGGGAATGGCAAAGGAGCTTAGCAGGAGCAAGGAATGGCCTATGATCATATGGGGGGAAGAAGGTCTGAGGAAAGCATGTGGTAGTTAACTGGAAATTACTGTGGAATATGAATTATTACCAGAGCATCTTCTAATCAAAAAGACTTTGGAACATGAAAATGCATTTTGTAAAATGAAGTTAAGGACAGTTTTCATACTTTTCGTGGCAATACTTTTTATGCTGGTGACTTGAGGAAGATGTGATGTTTGAACTGTGGTAATGAACTTGAATATGAAATTTTATGCTGTGGCAGCGAGTAATTAGAAATCAATTCATGTTGTTTTGTATTAGCAAAACAGTGGCATCTTTGGCATGGTTATTTTTTTATTGTTGAATCTGTGTAAATCTCTACCTTTTGTGTTAGTATGTGGTCAGTTCTCCTTCTATAAACTGAAACTCGTAATGCAATATAATGAAGTAGTTCTCGTGGTGTTTTTGCCTTGTCTTTCACTGTAAAAGAAATGCTAAAATACTAGAGTAATGAAAATCTATAAAAATATATTTCTATAATCCAGAGATTTTTTTCCTGGGTTTTACCATGGATCAGCAGCCATAAATACATATAGGAAGGATGATGTCTACTGTTGAAATAAGTTAACTTTCTTTTTTTTAAAATTTTTGTTAGCTGTAGGAGTTAAAAATTAACTTAAGAACATTAAATAGGTTAGAAATAAATCAAATTCAAAGTCTGTATGGAGTCCCTTTGGCATTTTCTTGAGGTTTTGTTAAGTGAACATGTAGATGGGAAGGGAATGGACAGAAAAACCACAATTGCTGCATAAACTAGTATTCCTGGAAAGATGTGTTCCGCACTAATTTTGGTCTGTTTATATTTAAGGGCTGAGATATAGCAATGACAAGCAAAAGTTTCTTTTAGTGTCATATATATATTAGCATGTATATTATAGCATGAGAAAGTTGGGGCTGTTCAGCCTAGGGAAGAGAAAGTTGCCTGGAGACCTCATAGGAGTTTTCCAGTATCTGAACGGGGCCTACAGGGAAGGCAGAGAGGGACTCTGTCAGGAACTGCAGTGACAGGACAAGGAGTCATGGATACAGATTGAAAGAGGGGAAATTGAGGCTAAACAGGCAGAAGAAATTTTTAACTGTGAGGGTGGTGAGACACTGGAGCAGGTTGCCCTGGGAGGTTGTTGATACCCCAGCCCTGGCACTGTTCAAAGCCCAGGAGGGCTGGGAACATTCTGTCCTCGTAGGAGGCGTCCCTCCCATGGCAGTGGGGGTGGGGACTGGATGATCTCTAAGGTCTGTTCCAACCCCTTAATGGTCTATTGATTTGGTGATATACTGAGTTTGCTGCTTCTGAAACACCAAAAAGGCTTAGCACTACTTTGATGCCTGTGATCAACCCTCTTGGGATCAAATCTAAAGCAGGTATGAAAACTCTTCAGAAGTCCAGCTGGTAGTAGTTGGGATAATGGCCTGGGCAAAGCAAGACAATCACTCTAAGGGTTACTGTGTTTGTGGAACAGAGCATGAGTTCTGCAGATTCCATGGTGAAATGAGGAAATACAGTTGCAACACTGGGAATGTATTAATCTATAAATCATGCATGTATGGGTGTGGTCCTTATAATAATGCAGTTTGGACCAGGGGTAAGAGTTAACCTAAGACTGATACATGAGAATTCTTTTTGAAGGATGATGTTTTAGACAGTGTTTCCTTTACTGCAGGAATGATAACTTTTTACTTTCTTGTTATACAGTGTGTTTTTTCTCAGACAGGGAGAAATCTCATGATTGGGAAGGAAAAGGAATTTTAATCTGAGTATCAGTCAGCTTCTCTAGTATAAACAGGTTGGCCGTGTGCTGCTACTGCTGATGGCAGTCTTTTTCTTATGTATGTGACATCCTTCTGACATTGTTTTATGGAACAGACAAAAGGGTGTTTAACTAACAAGAACCAATGTGGAGTTACTGTGGCATTTCCTCAGTGCTGTGTGTGTTTGTATTTTGGGAATCACTTGTCTGACAAGATTTATTGGTAGTTAGGCAGTAGATCTGATAATTCTTTGAATTAGAAGCAACATTCCTGGAAGGGAGATATTCTTGAATTCAGAGGAAGTACCAGGAAATCAGCATAGAACTCGTGACAGACGTAAAGAGGAGCCAGAGATTTCTCTAGTATTATCAATGTCTTCTTGAAATATGAAAGTCCCCTTGATCACCCTAAAATACCAAACTTCACACTGCCCAGAACTCTGATTTTTAGAAAGCAATCAATTCCAAGTGACTAGTTACAGAAATGGCTTTATTTTCTTAAAAAGGAAAATGTTGTGCATTCTTTGTTGTACATAGCAGAAAAATGTGGGCAGATTGACTAAAAATACCTGCTGAGAAGCTGAGGAGGAGGCAGGGAATCGCGGGGTTTCGGTCACGTTGCGGGGAGGGTTTTGCTGAGCTGCACACACAGCAGCAGCAGCAGCAGCGAGGCTGTTACTGCACAGCAACAGTTAATGGGCTCAGGCAGGGCTTCAGCATTCCCGCTGACATCAGGGACAGCTCGGGCAGTAAACACAGAGCAGCCATGTCTGTTCTTCCTGTGCGAGGGGCACGCTAAATAAAGCACCAGGCAGATGGAGAGCAGCGAGGCCGGTAAGGAACTTCCAACTGTTCTGAAAGTTGTCAGGCTAGGAAAGAGACTCTGCAAATGTTTAAATGTTTGGGTAAATAGAGAACTGGGTTTTCAAATCTTTCTGGAGAGAGGGTTTTTGTAGCTTGTACAGCAAGAGTATGTAAGAATTGTAACGTGTAAGGATTTGTATCTTGTACAGCAATGCTTCAAAGTAATCAAGCATTTTATAGGAAAGAAATTGGCTGCATTACATTTTTATTCAGGAGTCTCTTTGATTACCTTTGAGACCTTCTTGATTAATAGCAAAGTCTCTTGTTAATCAAGAATGACTGTACAAGTTCTTAACAACCTGATGTTTTTCTTGGGAAAAAACTGAACAAAAAGAGCCTAAACCCCTCAAAAATGTGAACTTCTGAATGCATTTTATTCTAATTTACTGTTTTTAATAGAAAGTGAGCAATGGAGTTCTGCTGTAGTAATTTATAAATAAGTTCAGATTAAAGCATTGACTTATACTGCCCCTAGAATGAATGCGTAGCAATTATTTTGTAAGTATAAATATCCTAGAGGGCATTTAAAAAATTAGACTTCAGGACTTTGTAAAAAACTACTACAAGCTTCATCTAGTAGGTTGAAAATCACTTTTTAAAAAGATGTTTTCATTCTCAGAGAATTTAAATGACTTCTTGTAAACACAGAGAGTGGTATATAAAATGTCAGTCCAAGCAAGCTATTTGGCATCAGAAACTCCTTTGGGGGGAAAAAAAGGCAAGGGAAAGAAGTGATACATATTTTAACTTTGTAAAATGTACATGTACATGAATATTTTTCCCTCTTGTGTGGCTTTGTGTTGTGATGAGAATGTTGATGTATCATGGAAGAAATGAATATTGCTCTCCCTTCCCTTGCAGACAATCGAAGGAAAGTAGAGCCACCTCTTGGGGGTCATGATCCTCGAACTGCAGTCCAGCTAAGAAGCCTCAGCACTGTTTTAAAACGCCTCAAAGAAATCATGGAGGGGAAGAGCCAGGTACTTCTTTTGAAGGATTTGTAGGCCAAACTATCTAGAAAATAGTTTGGCCTAGTTCTAGAAAATGAACTCTTTACTGGGCTTCTCTGAGCTTTGTTTTTAGATACATCATGGGAATCTTTTTTCTGGATGTTTGAAGGATGAGTGAATAAACTCAAAAAGCATTGTGTGAATGCAGGGGAAACAATTGCATTTGATGCTGACTTTGGCTTGCCAAACTTCTGTCATATTGTGAGAGTGAATCACTGCATTTACTTGGCTTCTTGTGCTTGGACCAGATGCTCTCTTTTTAGACTCCTTCCCACTTATGTGTTACCCAGTCTAGAGAAAAAAAACCTGATAGTTTTCTCCTTTGGAAGGCTAACCATGGACAAGTGAAACACATTGACTGTCACAAATAGTAATGAGAATTCTCAGAATGGTTTAAATCTGCTGCTTACTGTGGTACTGATTGGTCAGCAACATTTGCTTGAAAGGCTTGCCCTGTTAATCATTTCTGGTGGTTGCTACTGACTTGCTGACTTCACATCTGTCTGCTGAGTTGGACCATACAACCATACCTTTAAGAAGAGGATCTAGTTGAGAAGAGTCCACAGCTATTTATAAGTGAGGTTATAAATAGCTATGTCTGTGGGCAAGACATGAACAGGCAAAAGTACATTTAATTAAACTGGTAGAGGAAGAAAAAGGCTTTGGGCTCGATAGCTTTTATAGGTGGACTTTTGAGTAAACTTACTTGGCTTCCAGTGCTGTTCTGCTTGTAAGAATAATCTTGCTTTGATAGAAAGGCAAGATTTTTGAGAGTGAAGCAGAAGCCTTTCATTGCAGTAAGCGGGGCAGTGTGCCCTTTACTAGTACTTCAGTTTGTGGCAACTTCTGGAGGCCCTAGTGATTTTCAGATATATTTGAAGCTACTGGAGAAGTGCTGAAATAGGATACAGCAGTAAATGAATATGATCAGGTCTTCTAGAAATGCTTTTTTAGTTGTCTGACTTCTGGTATTGACATTACAAAAGGTAATGCATCACTGCCCTTGGCTGCAGCCGTGTTTTGCTTGACTCACTTCAGGCAACAGTTTCTTCCTGCTGTGGACTTGGCCTGTCTCTACAGGAGACCTCTTTACTTCTGTGGAAAGCTTGTGTTAGATTCTGGAAGGTGCTGTCTAATGAGTGTCTACGGCTGAGGTGGGCCAGACTTCTGTTCTGACCCCTTCTTCATGGCAAGAATAGCCTACAAGGAAGGCAAAGAGCTGGAGCGGCTGGGGTTCTGGACATGTACTCACATGCAAGTGGGGCACAGCACTGCTGTTTGGAGAAGCCCCTCTCTATGTGTTAGATCCAGAGACATGGCTTATCATGCAGACTTGCAGCAAAAACTGTTATTTGGCATTCCCTGTAGATTTGCAGCAGTTCCTTAGCAAAGCTCTCCACTGTAGCTTTCCCTGCTTGAAGCTGTGTTTACCTTAAAAAGTTCTAGATTCTCTAAAACACCACACTATCTTGAGCAGTCTTCAGCCTCTTTCTGTGCAGGTTTTGTTGGGGGAGGACAGCATGAAAACGTTGTGTAGTTGATCATAGCTTCCTTGGTCTCAAAATTGGTGTGGTTGCTTCCTTGGTCTCAAAATTGGTGTAGTTGCTATGTCAAACTTTACTTTGTGACTATCCAAAAATAAATCCCAATTTAAAATATAACCCAATGGGTTTTTTTGATAATGAGAAAATGAGAGCATGGATCACCTTTCTTTTGTGTGATTACTCTCTTCTCTGATGGTTTTGAGAAAATACTTGCGGCAGTTTCTCTTCCTAAGAAAAACCTGGAGTATTCAGTCCCTCTGAAAAGGCTTTTTGCCAGAACTGAACTCTAGCAAAGTGTTTCACAGCCAGGGCTGCCATGTGACCATTAGCAGTTGTCTCCATCCATGGCAGTTGCAGCTGCTGTGCACAGAATCACAATTGAGTGTTTGTCTTGCTCTATAGCTTCAACACCAAATGGAAGTTTTAACTCTCTCTTTCTAAGATGATGCTTTTCCTGTAGCTATACCAGTGCTGTAAATTAATATACATTGTTGTCTGCTGAATGTGAATTTCAATTTTATTCACATAGCAGTTAACCTGGAGTTTTGAAACAAGATCATTCTAGGACAGGCTTTTACAGCTATTTACTGAAGTGTTGAAGAATTCAGTTAAATAATAAAACTTTTTACATGTATCCTTTCAAAACATATCCCAATATTAGCTGTTGAAATGATCTTCCTGCACTGATAATTTCTGATAACTTGATTTACTCATAGATAACAGTTTCAACTAATATGTGGTGGGCTTTTTTTTTCTTTCCATTTTTAAACTGTGCTAGTTGAGGACCTCTCAAGTGCTGGGGGCAGATGAGAGGGGAAAGCAATCACTACTTCATATATTTATTTAAATACTTTTTGACTTTTATCTACATATCTACATTGTATGATAATTTTATTCTGCTTTGCTTCCATCTTGGATCAGGGAGGCAAAGTCCTTCTGGATTTATTCTCTTAGTTCAGAGCTCTCAGCCTTCTTCCTCCCTATAAAACCACATGAAAAATCCTTTGTGTGCTTTTATGCAAGAGTGTGTATACATGTGCACAGATATGCAAATATATGAAATTTTCCTTTCCATGAGCACAGCCTACAAAGAGTAATGAAACTGAACATGCTGTCTTGTTTAGAAAAGAAAAAGCTTTTATTTGCTTCTTCTCATGTAGGACAGTGACTTGAAGCAGTACTGGATGCCTGACAGCCAGTGCAAAGAATGTTATGACTGTAGTGAGAAATTCACCACCTTCCGGAGGAGGCACCACTGTCGGCTTTGTGGGCAGATCTTTTGTAGTCGATGCTGCAATCAGGAAATCCCTGGAAAATTCATGGGCTACACAGGTAGGGTTATTTACTGAGAAACAGAACAGTCTCTGTGTGTTTAGCTCTGCTTGGTCTACTGGATCTGAGATCCTGACATCTGCTAGAAAATGCTGTATGGGCCTGCAGTGGGCTTAAAAATAAGGAAAAAAAATCAGAAGACCTAATTTTACTAGTTTCCCTGTGAAAGGTGGTGGATTATGCCATGCCTGCTAATTTTTACCACACTACAAAATAAATATGGCCACTGTTTAACAAGGGTGTGCGCTCCAAAACGTGTACTGAAGGGAAAGCTGCTCTTAGTGACAGTAATTTTAAAATATGAGCCACATGTTTAATTTGAGGGTGAGGGGAAAATCTTTCAAATACCAGTTACCAAATTCTAGACATCAGCTGGTGTGTCATATCTGACTGGCTATTCTTCTGCCATTTCAGTGGGCACATTTCATTCTCCCTCCCTCTTCCTCTCCTTTTCTCTTTTTCCTCTTTCACTGATCTTGTGTTATGCATCATTTGCCTTGGAAAAATTCCCTGAGTGTGTAATTACCCAGGGTTTTGCCCTTTAAGAGAGTATGAGAATTAGACTTGCAAAGAGGTTTTCAAACAGCAAATCCTTCTGTTTCCACCACTATCCACCTCTGATCCTGTAGGAACAGAGTACTGTTTGTTCCTGTTGGCTTACACTCTCCGTTCCCTTTTCCGTAGGGGATCTCCGAGCCTGCACTTACTGCCGTAAAATAGCCCTGAGCTACGCACACTCCACAGACAGCAACTCCATTGGGGAGGATCTGAACGCCCTGTCGGACTCTGCGTGCTCCGTGTCCGTGCTGGATCCGGGCGAGCCGCGCACGCCGCTTGGCAGCCGCAAAGCCAGCCGCAACATCTTCCTGGAGGAGGATCTCACCTGGCAAAGGTAAACTCAACAGCTTCATCCTCGGCTCCAGATTCTCAGCTGTTTTCAGGCTGAGAGCTACCTAGACAAAAGCTGGTGGTTTCCACCTAGCAAACTTAGATTCCAACTCATGTGGAAAGAATCTAATTCTGGGCTTGCTTGTAATATTCTTCGAGTTGAAACGTGGAAACATTTCTAGTGGAGTTTTAAATTATTTGCAGTTCTTCCTTTGATGTAGTGAATCAGTGATTCTGTACTAGAGACAGAGCAGGCTTTTGTCTTCAGAATTTAAAAGGCAGAACCAAAATCTAACCACCTTCTAACCACCAATGCATTGAGAGGCAAGTCAATATAACAGTGGTGCTTTACCTGTCAGGTTTCAAATTGGGCAAGAGAATGTAGGAAATGCTCTCTGTGTAGCTAAAAGAGAAGTTATGGAAGAAACTGCTTGTTTCAGATGAAGTGGGATTGAAAGGATAGCTGTAAAGGTTCTCTAATCTCCTTTCAAAATATGTTTATTCCTGTTGCTCTCAAGTGAAAGGATCTTTTCAAATGCTATGCAAGTTATTTTTGGAATATCTTGGTTTAATTTAATATTGTGGGGAAGAAGAATCAAGTGTGGTGTTTGTGCACATTTCCCTAAAACAGAAGAACGGGCAGATGTGAAACTGAGGAGGTCTTGAGTCAGAACCTTTGTTTAACTGAGCGGTAGTGCTACAGACATGTGCCCCATAGCAGATCTCTGCTGGTAGTATTTTAAAAAACCCATCAAACTCTTTTTCTATCTTCAGAAAATGCCATGACTCTTTCTTTGCATGTTGTTTTTCAGAATATGTAGCTTCTATTTGGAAGCATTTAAGTGATCAGCTTTAGACCTAATTAACGAAAGTACTTCTGGTTAATGTTTTAGTAATTTAAAGTGGTAATGTAACAATGCATGGGATGTATACTACCAAATTTTGAATTGGGGAATAAGTAGGTGTTCTCAGAATCTTCTCTTCAAATGTACAAAATATTGAAGGTATTGTTAGTTTTGTCTTTGGGTGTGTTATTAATATCTTTTTAACAACAATTCAGCAGCATTTAGATATGAACAGGTAAAGAAAGAGTTTATATCTTTATTAGGTGCAGCTTGTAGCGCTCAGAATAATTCCCATTCTTGAAAGGCTCATAACTCTATAATGGATAACAGTCTTTTTGGGAGACACTGAGTAAGTGAGGGCCTCTTTTATGTGTGAGAGGAAGAGAGATTTGGGATTAGGTGGTTTATTGTTGCTTTAGCAGGATTAACATTTTCTTCAGTGCTTATTTTACTTTGCAGTGGGTTACAGTGTTTTCCTTAAGTACTATTTGGTAAGGTCCTGATTGACCTTAAGAGATTTGAACTCCAGACATTGAATTTAAATGGTGCCACAGTGGGAACTGGCAACTCACAACTTCATAATGGAGCAGAGGTTTTGTTCTAATGGTGGCTTCTGCATGTAGTTGTTTGTTTCAGAAGAAAATTTGAGAGTTGTCTCTTTCCAAAATACAGTATCTGAGATAAGATGCTGCAAAGCAGTGAGAAGAGCATTTAGGGAGACTGATGCTGCATGCACTTGTCAGATGTTGCTCTGCGAACAGTTGGAGCACAGAGTTCCTGCTTTAACTAATTTGAAGGGCCACATCCTTTAAAAGTGAAGGAGTGGTGTACTCTGGATAAGTACAGCTACTCAGGCAAAGCTGCATTGCTTACAGTTTCTCATGCAGAGCATTTATCACACTAGAAGCATTTATTGTGCTGGAGCACAGCTGGTGTGGCTGTATCAGCTGGCCTGTCGTGGCTTAGATCTGATACAGTTTTGCCAACAGGAATTTCTTTTGATGGTGTTCCAACATCTGCTGTTCTTCCTCCTGGCATGGAAACAGAAGGAGGGCAAAGGTGGTGGTGATCAGGTTAAACAATTACAGAAGGTTGTCTTGGCAAAAGCTGTCTAGCAGTAGCTATGGACAGCATTGCTTGGGTTGCAAAGATGATATGCTGGGACATGTGGGCAATGTGGCTGTTGCCAAAGCATCTCATAGTGGCCTGTAAGGAAGGAAGATGTGTCAGAATGTGGAATAGTGGAAGCAGAATAATACAAGAAGTAAGAATAGTCTGTATTGTTTAAGAGTTGAGTTTGGAAGAAGATAGGAGCACTGTCTTCTGGATACTGTTGGCCTATGGACAGGGAAAGATCTCTCTATTCCCTCGTTGATTTAATAATCATGGGTGTGAGTGAGAGGTAACGTGGCAATAAACTGTACTTTCATTACAGCTGTTCTGACACACTGGATGTTACAAATATCTCAATCATGCTCCTTTCCATGCAGTTTGATTCACCCAGACTCTTCAGCTACCACGTTGTCTGCACGCCTTGGGTCTGTCCAGGAGGATGCAGGGAAGTCACCAGCTAGAAACAGGTAAACTGTTAATTTCTGAGTATTTTCTGTTCTGGATGCACTCCTAGCACACTCTTTGCTGTGAAGCCTGTGTTTCCGGGCTCGTTTTTACTGAAAGTGCTGTTTCATGTCTGAAAAGGGACATCTCACTGCCCATATGGAGTGGTAAGGAAGGACCATTTGTGTACCTATTCATGTTAACAAATGTACTGCTTTTGACGGCCTGTAATTTGCTGCTGAGGTGGTCAAGCAGAAGTGGTGTGAGGAGGACAGGAGGGGAAGAAGTGGCTGAGGAAAGTACAGTTCTGAGAAAGCTGTAGAAAAGGGAGCAACATACGTGGTGATGGGAGATAAAAAGATTCAGGTCATGGAGGAGCAGTGGTATAGTTTTTGTTTGTTTGTGTGTGACCTCATGTGGTACCTTTGCTCTTCCTTTAAGGATAATCTTATTTAAATTACCAGGCTTCCTCAGGCTAAAATCCCATAGATCTTTGGGCAAGGGTACTGAGGTGAACTTGAAAGTGTTCATGAGAGCCTTAGTGTAATTTGTGAGTACTTGAGCTTAATCCCACTAAATAGGCTGGTATTAGAAGAACAAGTAGCTCCCACTTCACAGTGTTTCTACTATGGTGCTGGTTACATGCTTCCCTTATGGTCAAATTAAGGAACTGAAGGTAAGGCAAAGATGTGAGAAACAGAGCAAAGATGACACAGATTTCAAAGCTGGAATCAGGGGGCATTCAGAGATTTCTTTGCTTTGGTGTTACAGGAATGCAGAATATTTAGCAGTTTGGAGGGATGTGGCAGGACCGGTGAAGACTGGGGAGCTCAGCTGAGAAGGATGCTGGGTGTGCCTTTCAGGGAATGGACTGCTTGGAGCCTTTATCTTCTGGTTAATGGGGATGGTTAAGAGGAGATGCACACTGACTGTACAGCTGAGGCCCAAAGATCTTACCTGGGGGAGTAAAATACTGGTGAATAAACAAGTACCAAAAATCAATTCTGGGCAAACATGGCAAGACCTCCAGAATTAAAAGTTCAGTCCTAAATAACTGTTGTGACGTCAAGAGATGTCTGAAACCTTGAGGATGTTCTCCTGCTTCCTGTGTGGAATATATGTCAATTTTAAAAGGCATTTGCTGTTTGCTCATACGTGCAGTAGTAGGATGGTTCTAATCTTGATCTGGCAGGTCCAGATTGCTTGTCCAAGTTGAATTTTAACTTTTTGGCTGTTCATAGCCTCACAAAAGTACTTGTTTTTTTGGACACATGTAATGATGAGGTATAATATATCCCTGTTAAAAATCCCGAACCTTTGGAAAACAAGCTGTTGACTTTGGGTTAAGTGATGTTAGCCTTTAGGTCTTCTCAAAGCAGCTGTAGCCATTTCTCTGAGACAAGCTTGACTATTCCTCTTTCTAGAGGAGATGGAGCAGAAAAGATCCAGGTTGAGTGCATTTAAATGCAGGTAGCAGAAGTTACATATTGTTATTTGTTTTCCCTGTGGATGGGAAATGTGTTTTTTGTTTTCAGTCTTGGTTTTTATGAAGGGGGAATCCCCAGCAGAACAATCAAATGTTGCAAGCAGGGTTCAAACAACTCCTTTGCAGGTCCTTCTAAAGGATAAGCATTTTCATTGCAAAATCTCCCCCTCTGTTTTTTAAAAAATATATATACAATAAAAACCCAGATATAGCTGTTGATGATAAAGATACAGATATAAAATCTCTCTGTTCTAACTTAGTTGCACCCAAATAAAAAATCCCTGCTGTTTACAGGTATGTGGCACAGTTAAAGCAGCTGTTGCAAAACAGCTGGGAGGAGTGCTTAGTTATGGACTTCCATGTCAGCCTTGTCTTGTGCATTTGGATGCTTTCTCTTAAGCTGCATAACTCTGCCAGGTCTAACTTCAATTTGAGGGCATCTGAATAGTACAAGACTGGCAGAGTTTTAGCTTGCTATGAATGCCTGACAATGACACAAAGCTTTGGCTTATCACTCCTGGATAAATAAGAAAGTAGTGCCAGAATAGTGCATATGACTTGAAAGGACTTAACTAAACCTCTCAAAAGACAGAGGAGAAAAAAAGTGGTGATTTTGAGACTATTGTACCTTCAGTGCTATTTCCTTGCAGTATAAAAGCTAAAATAGGGTAGTGTTGCTTTTTCATGCCTGGGCTGAGCCACATCATCCACTGAGAATTTTTGGGAATAACTGTAGTATGTCTGTTAGTCAGTTAGCAAGCTCTCTGAAGCTTTCAGAGTTTCATTCCAAAGGCTAGAGGGTGGCAGTTGTTCTCATGAGATTGGTGCAAGTCTCTTCAGTCAGTTCAGCACTGGCATTTTGAGTTGCCCTGTTGGTATATGGAGAAATGTTTTCCATTCTCACTCCTTAGGGTGCTGTTAGCACTGATAGCTTACACTGTGTGTTGCTGCTGTGATGCGAAGTTGCACTCTGGTTATTCAGGGTCTGAAGTCTAGTTGTGGGTTAATGGAGCAGAAGGTATCTGGAGCTTGTATTTGCATTTGTAACTTCGCAATGATAATTGCAAAATGCAGTGTTTGTGCTGGAGTGCACAGCCAAGATTTCCTAATGGCTGCACCGAGATAAGGAGGATGCTCCATATCGCAGGACGAGGAGGATTGCCAGCTGCAGTGACCTCCAGCTTCAGAAAATGGTTTTGCCACTCTGGGGAGCGAGTGCTCAAACTTCAGACTCTGCAAGCTTTCAGCCATGCATTTGAGAGCTGAGGACAAGGAATTTTAAATGGGACAAAGACAGGAGGAATTCTCAGTGCTCTGTTATAAGGATCTGGGTGTTGGCCACCTTGCTGACATTTGTCTTGCCTCCAGACTGCTGGAGCTTCTAATTACCCAGCATCCCATCTCTTCCCCAGTCTATTTAAATACAGACATATATTAATTGGTGTGCCTAAACTTAATTCCAGCTACTTCATACAGGAGCTTTATGGAAGTTTATGCTTATCTTAGCAATTCCAAAGCAATATGCTTGCTTCCTAGGGAGCCTTCCTTCTGCTTTGACAAGGGAGGAAGCATTAAGCAGTCTGTACTGACAAGAGTAAACTGTCCCAGGCTTCAGCTGGTTTTCAGTGTGCTGTAAGATGAAGGGCTGCTCTGGTGAAGCAGCACACGATGAGCACTTACACTTGAGCTGTTCTCTGTTGCCCTGCAGATCAGCCAGCATCACCAACCTGTCTCTGGATCGGTCGGGCTCGCCCATGGTCCCTGCCTACGAGACGTCCGTGAGCCCCCAGGCCACCCGCACGCACATGAAGGCAGAGAGCAGCGAGGACGAGCGCAAAATCCTGCTGGTACCTTGCAGCCTTCTCTTTGCCTTGCTCTGTGAAGACTGGGAAATTTGCCTTCCTTGTGTCATGCAGCAGGAGTATTTTGCTGCCTTTTAAGGCTCTTCTCATTCTTTCCTGGACCTCTCCTCCAGGAGGAGTAGAGATGGAGAATATTGATGCTGCTTTGGACATTACTGTCCTGAAATGAGTCATTGTTTCATGGGGTTTTTGCATACAAATGTTTACAGTTTTAGCCTTGCTAAGTGTGGAGTTGGTGTATGGTGGCTCTTTGAGTTAAACCTGTCGTGGTTGCAGCTGTAATGCAGTGACCTATTTTTGAATTTCTTCAAGCTGAGATTTTCTCTTTCATTGGTCACAGAATTAGGAACTTTAAATGGCTGCTTTGAAATAGTTACACCATGATGAATAAGTTAAAGTTGTTATAGCTTATTGGACCAAAACATAATTTGCAGAATAAGTAAAGGATTTTGTAGAAGGTTGTAATTATGTACTTTTTAAAAGAAAAATCAGTGTGCGGCAGTGTTCTGTGTAATCTTACTATTCCTCCCCTACAGCGGCAATGTTGTAGGTTGCAATTACTGTATAAATTTCTAAACAGTAAAAAACTGTTTCTTTTCTTTGAGGGAAGGAAAAGGAAGTGTCTCCAACAAATAAGGCAAAGAAGTTGCAGAGAAAGGAAGGCAGTGTTTTGCACACATGGAAAGATTCAAGATTGCGCCTCATTGCCACTTTAAAATCAGGCTCATTCTGTGTTACCAGGTTCTGCCTGCTGTCAGCAATATGCATTCAAGTGTGCCCGAGGGTGTAGAAACACTAACTCCTGTTTACTTGCAAAACTCCTTTCTGAGTTGCTCTGTAAATGGATAACCCCATGAGGGAGAAACATGTTTAAGGCATATCTTTATACCATCCTGCTTCCTGCATGTATGTTAATGCAGAAAAAAGGAAATTCGAACCTCTGTGAATGCAACTTTAAGCAAGAAGTTTAAGTCCCAATGCTCTTTGGCTTCACATTTTTTGTCCATTTCTGTTTTGAGGAAGAAGAGGACTGGTACTATTTTGTTCTTGTAAGAGCAGAAGACAAGAGTGTTAAGTAATGCAGGATTTTTCTATGCATTCCCACTGTTTAATGCCCTTTCTGTGTGCAGTGGACCCTATATCAGGAGTTAATTTAAAGCCTGACCTAGTCCATTCAGAAGACTGATGGACTTTGTTCATGGAATAAAGTTAGGGGAGGTTGTGTGTACACTGGGCTAGGCACTTGAGTGAGCTAGAGGTCAAAATCCTTGGGTTGGAAGGATTTGCTTTCTTCACCAGTTCAAGACAGCTGAGCTGTGGAGATTCCAGTTGCATCAAACTGTGATCCTGTCATGTTCTGTTACAGGAAGGGAGCTGTTGACATTGGTTTTAGGTTAATACCCAGGAGAGCCACTGCTGGAACTGAAAGCAGCAAGCCAGTACAGTAATAAAAGTGGAACATAATTCCTGGACCTCAGGGCACCTTTGGAAAGTGCAATAACGTGGATCTGACAGTTAATTGGAAAGCCAAAACCAGTTTAAAATTTAATTAAAATTCTGTTACACAAAAATAGAACAAAGGAGGCATTTGAGAAAGTGAGCTGCGGCATCACTTCTCCATCCTTTGAGGTGGTGTGCTGCTTGCTCAAAATAATCCCAGATCCTAGTTTTCACCTGCAACAACAGTTTGTGCTCTGCTAAGCCAGGGCACATATGGGAAGGCAAAAGCAGCCAGGTGCAGAGAGCTCAGTTTGGTTGGAGGACAGCCTGCAGAAGAGTTGGCACACATATTTAACAGGCTCCAAAATAAGTTCTAGGTATAGGCTGAAGTGTTCCTACTGGTGAGGGGAAGAGATTCACAGAGTCAGAAATGCTTATTTGAGTTGGGAGGAATACACAAGTTTTTTCTTAGTGGCCACAGCTAAATGTGTCTATACAAGGTTTCATGATGGACAATACAAAAACTGATCCTCAATAAGAGATGGTATCCTAGCAGTGAGCATTGCTGTATTAAGTACTTGCTTTTTTATCTGGTCTTGATATTAAACTAATATGTTCACAATGCCTGGCTTGAGCACAGGTAATATGGAAAAACCTTCTTGCCAAGGGTGAATTTTCATTGTCCTCTATGTTTGCTCACACCTCCTGAGTTTAAGAATAGGCAAGAGGGCAGTAGTGAGGATGTAAGTATTTTGCAGGCAGTACAAAACGTTGCCACATCAAAAATCCCTTATCTCTAAGAATACCCACTTTGGTTTTTTTATTGTTCTGAACTGGATATAAATGGAAGGAAGTAAGTAGCTGATTTCATATCTGTTTGCTATTTCTGTTTGCACCTTTGCTTAAGTGGTGCAGAATGGCTTAGATTCTGTGCCTGTTTATGGAGGGCTGTTGATCCAGAGCTGATCTGAAGGGCCTGGGTTGGTGCCCTTGGAACCAGTGCTAAGATTGGGCTGGTAATTAACTTTCACATCTCCCTGTCCAGGACTCAGTCCAGCTGAAAGATCTGTGGAAGAAAATTTGCCATCATAACAGTGGGATGGAATTTCAAGACCATCGCTACTGGCTGCGGACACATCCCAACTGCATTGTGGGGAAAGAGCTGGTCAACTGGCTCATGAGAAATGGGCACATAACCACAAGGTAAACCTGATGCTTTAGGACAACAAGTGTCCTCTGTGTGAGAGAAGGTTGTGAATTTGACCTGATATAGAGTACCTTAGACTGCAGAGATAGGCCCCTTTGCAGGGAGATAAGAAAGAAAATTCAAATCTCCCCTTTACTGCGTCCCAGATCAGGGAGCATTCTGATTCCATGTAGCCCAAAACAAGAGGGCACAGGAAGCTGGCTGGTTTGGAATCCTGTATGGGACGTAGCTTATGGGACAAGTATCACTCACTTGGAGAACACTGAGTGTATTACAAAGATTGTTCAAAAATGCTCACTGGTACTCCAAAGAGCAGGTCTACCTGTGGGATCAGAGATCACTAATAGTGTTTGATAGCTAAATTTTTGGTGAAGCTGGCAGACTCTTAATGGTGTAGGTGAATATAAACAGTCTTGTGTATTTAATTATGTGAAAATGGGATAAAACTGAGATGTTTCTTAAGTGTAGAGAAACAGTCCTCCCTCTGAGATGATCAGTATACTTAACTCAAGTTAACAATATTGGAGGAGCACAAGCAACATGTCTTAGTCATATGTTGGACACCTTGGCTGAGTTCAGAGTACTGGCAGTCTCTTTATCTAGCTCCATGTTTGAATTAGTACAGTGTGCTGCCTCACCACAGTATTTTAAATAGTGTCTGTATAAACATGGAAATGGAATACTGAAATAGTGCATAGCAAATCAGTCTTCCCTTTGGTAGGGTGCTTGTATCATAACCATATGTGTTTAGAGTAAAACTTAGAAAAACTTCTCTTTTCTTATACTTGCAGGGTCCAGGCCATTGCAATAGGACAGGCACTGGTTGATGGACGGTGGCTGGAATGTGTCAGTCATCATGATCAGCTCTTCAGAGATGAATATGCTCTCTACAGACCATTGCAGGTAAAAGGAGTGGGAAAGCTGAAAGATACGGTTCTTCCTGGATTTGGCTGTTGCCTGGAATCTTTTCTAATCCTGTTCTCAACAGCTGTAGTATGTTTTTTAAATCAGGTCTCCCATACAGAAAATAGGGGACCAGGCCTTTTTCCTTAGTGGGTTGAAGCCTGAGGAAGTTTCATTTGCCCAGAAAGCTTTGGGCTGTCCTCTGTGAAGAGTCAGTTGTTACCTGTGCTGCTGTCTAAAGTGAAGGAAAGGGCCTTCAGAGGCCAGCCCTTTCATGGTGGACATCTTCCACAGAGGCCTCAAGACTGTGCTTGTGGCAGCTATCTTGTCATGTGCAGAATGTAGAATCTGTGTGCCCTTCCTGGTGATGGAGACACACAATGGTGATCTTCTGTTTCAAAATTCCTTTAAAAAAATTTCAAATGGATATTTCAGATGTATAGTATAGGCTACCTTCTTCCCATCTCCAGTAATAAACTTGTCCTTAGTCTCAAGTTGTTTAGAAGCAGAGTGCAGGCAGAGACTAAGCATCTGGGAATTGTAAAGCAATACTTGTTTCTTGTCCCAAAGAGTTCCTACTTCAAACCAAAAGTGGTGACTCTGTGACTAACTTGGCTCAGCCCACTGAGAGTGTCCTCTGATTTTTTTGAAATGCCTGACCTGCATTTGTAGTAGGCTGCTTAATATTTCAGCAGAGCTGCACTTTAATAACTTTTTTCCCTTCCTTGTCTTGTAGAGCACAGAGTTCTCAGAAACCCCATCTCCAGACAGTGACTCTGTGAACTCTGTTGAGGGCCACTCCGAGCCATCCTGGTTCAAAGACATCAAGTTCGATGACAGTGACACAGAGCAGATTGCTGATGAAGGGGAAGACAACTTAGCCAGTAAGTTTCACCTGAGTCTTGTTCTCACTCTGCCTTCTCCCCTGTTGTCTGCAGTCCTTCAGGACTTAGTAGTTTAACCTTGTCTTGCTTTATTTGTGTGTGTTTCTCTGTGTGCGCTTGGGGCTGTAAGCATCTAAGAAAGCTGTAGCCTGTCTAGTCTTCTACTTTCTCACAATGGACGCAGTATTATGAATTTAGTGGAACTGGTAAAGCTTCTTTCTTCTAATGAAGGAGAAGCATGTAAATTGCTGACTTCTGTTTCTCAGAAGCAGACTTCAGCTTGGTTTGGGCCCTACAGTAGTGCACTAAAGAATTTCCAGTATGTCAGCATGCCCACATGAAGACAAGATTAGAACTATGAAAATACTGTATTCCTGTATTATTGCACACTGGTCTTTATGTATTAAAGACGATTTTTCTCCTCTCTGGTATCCTCATAATACCCATTTGAACCCTCTCCTCCCTGTATCTTCCCCCCTCACCCCACACTAAAAGACTCGGCCAGCCCTAGCAAGCGCACTTCAGTCAGCAGCTTCCAGTCCACAATGGACAGTGATTCGGCCGCCTCCATCAACCTGAACGTGGAGCTGGACAACGTGAACTTCCATATCAAGAAGCACTCCAAGTACCCACATGTGCCCCCTCACCCTGGCGACCAAAAAGGTATGAGGTAGTCACCAGCTGGAGTTGCACATGATGGAGAGCTGGCCCTAATATTACTGACCTGTTTGGACACTGCTTATGTAGCTGTCTTACAGAGGGGAAAATATGATATTTAACTGGCATTTGCTTGCAGTTTTGATGTGCTCACCTCTGAGGAGGCTCAGTAGACCTGTTGAAATGCTTTCTCTGCAGAGTGTGTAACTTCCCCTGGGACTTTCTCTTTGCCATTGAAGCAAAGTCTCTTGCCCATGCATAATAGACATGTCCACATCTGGCTATCTGGGGTGGAAAAATAATTCACACATAAACCAGCTTGATATGTGACTCTACAGTTTGAGATGGAGCTTAAAAAAGCAAGCAGGAAATAAAACCACAGAGAACAAAAGAACAAGATTAACTTGGAAGAGTTCTGTGCTGACTTAAAATTGTACCTTAATAAGGGTACATTTATTGAAGAATCTTACTGATAAGGCCTAACTTAATCCATATACGTAACATTTCTTCAAAAGAGATCATCCACTTATGTAGGAAGAAATCAAGTACTTGGTGTTGAAGACTACTTTTGAAAGGATTTTCCCCTAAAGAAGTACTAAATTGAAAGACTCTGTAAGCAACATCATTGTGGAAGAAAAAATGTGCCTGCCTGTTGATAACTGCATTCTCTGAATGATTCAAGGGCTGTCTGAAATTTGGGCTTGCCACTGGCTTGGGTCTAGTATGTTTTAGTTGCTTTACATGTTGGGTAGCAGTTGATGTCTTTGCTCTGCTTCCTTATATAACGTTACCTCAGCTTTGTAGGCTTGTATCTACTTGGTGGCTTCCGAGTAGTTTCTTAACCATTGTTTCACCCCTCCCTTTCAGTGTTTCCAACTTTAAAAGATGATCCAGTGTTAAATAATTTGTACTCCTTCTAATTAATTCATTCTTCTATAAAGTGTAGCAGATGTCTTGTGTTGCTATGAATCAGAATGGAACAGCAGCCTTAAGCTTGCATACAGATTGCGTATTCTGAAACTGAAATGGTCACTGGAGACAGTGAGGGTGGAGAAGTGGTCACAGCTGACTTTCCAGGTTTGCTAGACATGTGGGACAGGATGAGGCAAATTAGAGGGGACATTTATTGATGCCTACTGTAGTCACCTTTTGTTACTTGCTAAAAATATGGCTAGAAGGAAGGAAATGTAACTGGTTAATTTTTCCCCCAAAGACAGAAGTAGAACAGTTTCAAAAGTTCGAGTTGATGTCAGATGATCCAAACCTGGGAGTAGGTTGTCAGCAGTATTGACACCAGCTCATTATAGATTCCTTTCAATTTGTTTCCAGCTGATGCCCTGATCAAATGAAATCTAATGCATCTAGAGGGAAGGAAAACTGTGGAGAGGGAGATATAGCAATGAATTCCTTTTAGGAAGGAGGGATGCTGGGTTAAGTGAGCTTCAAACAGGCCCAGGTGTGCTGCAGTATCCTATGAATTTACAGCTGTGACAGGTTTATCTTTATCAGGGTGTGATGGCAGTAAAGCAGGCAATAGTCGGTTTGGGTCTGGCAAGTGTTAAAAGGCTTGTAGAGGGTTTGTCCTGCTTTCAGACAGATTTCACTCTTTATCTCCTTACACAAGGAGCAGTACATGATGAAGGGGAAATGTAAGAGAGCCTATCTCTTTTGGAAGCTGTTGACCAAATCCAGGCTGCTCAGAGCCAGAACTCTTCTGAGTTCTTGTGACAAAGCTCTTGTGAGAAAGATTCTAATGAAGAGCTCAGAGAAGATCAGCAGGAAAGGCAAGTGGTGAGGGGACTGAAAGGAGAAAGAATTATATATGCTGTCAGCACACTGATACTTTTGGTGAATCTCTGCTGGTGTTTGTTATATGTTCCTGAAACATGTGGTCTTGTAACCAGGTTATTCTGTAGGAGTGTAATTGTTAGTAGAAAGCTGGTAACAATTTCTTCCAAGAGAATGTATTTCCCTGGAGGGGATAGCACCAGTAATAGGCCCAGAATTGGGACAGGGTGGAATTGTGCATTGAAAGTGCACATGGATAGGTAGGTATCCTGCAGTTTTAAAAAAAAATCTGTATCTGCAAAAACAGAGGAGTTAGTGTACCTTTTTTATTTTGTTGGTTTTTATAATTCCTGGCATGAGAATCTCTAGAGAAAAGACCCAATCAGGGAGCAACTAGTTAAAAAGAATGTCAATATCTTGAATAGCAAGAAACACTTCTTGGCTGACTGAAACTTTGTGGATAGTTAGGAGGGAAAAAACCCTATAGTGAATGCTGCAGTGCCTAGGGTAGTGAAATACAGGACTTCTAAAACTTTGTTCTGGAAATATTATAATCAGAGACTTTATATTATATAAAGTTAATATTAAGATTTTCCCCTTGTTTTTCTGGCTATATTCAACAAAAGATGCCATCTGAGATGTTAAAATATCATAATGATTAGACAGCTAAAACTAGATAGTTAAGCATTTGTGTAAAACGGGTGGTTATTTTAAGAACAGAGTTCTGTAGTTAATCAGTGACATGAGGTGTTTGCCACTGTCAGCATCAGTAACTTACCTATGACTGTTAGGGACACACTTATTTAGCTTGATTGTGTTGGAGCTGCCCTTAGACTGGATGACAGTGACTTGACTTTCTGTGAAATAATGAAGTGAAACTGAAGATCACACTTCCCTTTTGAAACCTATAGTTCAGTTTCCTTAGGACTGTGTAAATTCCAGCCTTTGCAGGGATAATAGAAAGCATTAAGTGCCAGAAGTGCAGGTCAGCTTTGGTCTAAGCAGTTAGTGGATTTCTGAAATGATTAAGGGATATGCAATTTCCCAGAGTCACAGAGGTCAGCTGCTTTGAAGCAAGGGAGGGTGACTTATCCACCAGCTGTGTTTTAGCACAGAGTGGTTTGTATACAGTCTAATGGTAGAACTTCTTGTGCTGTTATAGCCTGACTAATGGCTGATGTGTTTCCAGGAAATTTGGGTGACTCCAAGTTAGCTGAGAATAGTGACTCGTGTATAGTATCATCTGCCTGAGACATAGTCCATATCAGGGGGGGGAAACAAAAATTATTCTCTGCATTTAAGTTGGGGGAAGAGAGCACATGACAAATTTTATATATGGGGTTGAGTTGCTGTTTTTAAAGACATATGGGAAACTATTTATAAATGTCTTTCCAGCTAGCTATCCTTGATCAGGGTACCACATATTTTGGGTAATTTTTGATGCCTGCATGTCGTTAGGAGGGGGAAAGAGAAGATGATTTGAATAACCATATACAGTTCCTTTTCTGTATTGCTTGCCAAGGTTTAGTGTGCTGATGCCAGGAGCCCCTTTGGTTCTTCTTTTGAGAAGGTGCCTGAGTTTTCAGGTTATAAAATAAGCTACAGGAACATTTCCCCATCCCCCTTCCTCATTTTGTGGAGCATGATGAATGTAGGGATGATGTGAGGTAAGAAATGTGCATGTTAGCCACTCCAAACCATCTCAGACTCACACTTGAGTCAGTTATCTGTCTGGGCTAAGAAGAGATGTAGTATCTTACCTTGTCAGAAACTTCCCCTGGGAACCAATCAGAAGTGAAGTTACAGGAGCTGAAGTTGTATTGAAAAGAATAGTAGAGTGGTTTGGGTTGGAAGGGACCTTAAAGATCATCTGGAAATCGAGAACCTAGATCTTCACAAATCTAGAAGTGGCTTGGAGGTGCTGCTTTTGTCTTTGTCCAGAGCATAACTAAGGTGAGGTTTCAGCTGGGGGTAACTCATCCTTTGGCTGTGCCAGTCAGGGGTCTGTCCCAGACCTAGTCTGAGTGTGTTTACAGTGAGAGCTTCTGCCCTGAGGTTGTTGCAATATAGAGAGGGATGGAGGTGCTGATATACATGCTCTTGTATGTGACTTTCTCTAGATGGTCAGTGGGTGAATGAATGCTGAGGGTGAGCCAGCTTTATCAAGCAGTAGTTTATTGTAATGCTGAACTCTTGAAGTAAGCAAGAGTTGCAAGGAATC
Source organism: Petroica traversi (assembly GCA_025920805.1). Taxonomy (NCBI): domain Eukaryota; kingdom Metazoa; phylum Chordata; class Aves; order Passeriformes; family Petroicidae; genus Petroica; species Petroica traversi. The sequence continues at coordinate 4,626,001 of JAHLSL010000093.1, forward strand.
TCAAATAACCAGGAATCTACAAAGGAGGCTTGTAAATTCTCTTTGGTACACTTACCCTCTATTGAGTATCTATTTGCAAACAAGATCAGATATTTAAAATGGTGGCATGAAAGGGATCTCCTGAGTGCTGCTGTTGAGAGCCTTGTGATTGTTTATGTCCTGTCAGCTTTCTGTTGCTTTCTGTTGGTGTCTGAAAGCAGCCTGGCTTTGCATTCTGTTTGTGATGGGTCTGGAGCATTGTCAGGAAAGATTATAAAGACTTGGCTTTGGGTGTTAGGTAGTCATGCTGTATAAACAGTTGGGCTACTGCTCTTATTTTCTCATTTTAGAATAATTTTTTTGTCTAAGTAAGGAACCAACTAAAGGCATGTCAAGCTAATGGCTTCTGAAGAAAACAGACCTCTTTCACCCAGTCAGCATGGAAGATCAGCATCTAGCAAGCTAAATGAGGGTAGTAGGTGGAGCTTTATCCTATTTCACAGATATCACAGAATGTTCTGAGTTGGAAGGGACCCATCAAATCCAGCTCTTTAAGTGAATGGCCCATACAGGGATTGAATCCACAACCTTGGCATTATTAGCACCAGGCTCTAACTATATTTCTTGCATATATAGTGATCTGTCTCTTGTTCTGCTTTGCTTCTGGGAGTCCATCTCTGTCAGCATGGATTCCTCACAACACTGAACTGTTCTAGACTTGAGACTTTCAGCTCTTTGAAAGGCAGATTTTCTTCTTTTTCTTGCACTGTATCAGATAAATCTAATGGCTGGTCTCTCCCTCAGTCTGAGGTGGTTCAGTGGAGTGGGAGACCAAAGTGGTTTCTGAAGCTGCATTTTCAGACCTGAGTGGGGAGCCTGTTCCCATGGTGTCTGATCACATTTTAACACGTTTGTATTTAGGTCTAGAAAAGGGTGGTCTGTGTCAATTGGAAAAGCACACTCTTAGTTCAATATTTGCTTATGTCTACTTTATTTGTTTTGTTTCTTCACATTAATAGGCACTGTTTTCTTGTCATTGTAGAATTTTTGATAGAACAAGAATGAGAGGATATTCTTGTCTTAACCACTCACCAAGCTGTTGCTAAATCGGTGACTAAACATTTAAATGAGTCATGCTGCTTCTGCTGGTGTGGGCGTGTACATTGTAATTATATGGGCACACCAGTGTAACCTGTCTCTTTTTCTTTTGTCTCCACCTATATTCCTCTTCTCTCTGCTTTCAGAGTACTTGAATCCTGAAAACGGAGGGCAGCAGATGTTCTCTATAAGTGACGCTTTTATTAAAGGTAAGGAAAACTGCAAATGCTGCTGTTCTGTATTTTTTAATAGAATGATGGAAATTCCTTAATACTCCTTTAATAGAGCATTGACCCTTTCAAAATATTTACTTGACAGTAATTCTGAAGTTATTTGTTGCAAAACTGATGCATAAACTATACTTTGACTTTTTTGAATGTACTTTCAAGGTTAAATTTCTTTCACTTCTCAGATTTCTGCATTCAAAAAGATTCAAAGACAAGCTTTTACTTTTTTTAGAAAACAAGTGTAAGTGGCAAGTCTGTTCACAGTTTCTCCACCAACAAATTATGTAACTGATTTTTAACTTCCTCTGCAAGCAAATGAAGATGTGATACAATTAATTGCACTACTTCTACAGAGTAGATTAAGCTACTTCTTCTTTAAGCTTCTTCTCTTAAATCTTTCTGGGTTTCTTTTCATCATCACCATTGCCACTACTACTTCTGAAATGAGAGGCCATTACATGCACTTGTGAGTTTTTTAAACCCACATGCTTTCCAGTATCATGGCCTGATGCACTTGTGGGCTTTTGTTCTTGCCAGTTAATGTTATTGATTTTGGTGAGCTCGTATGAGAAGGAAGTAAAGAGGAAATAAGGGGGAAGCCCCAATGTCTGTATAGCCTGAAAAATAAAGTCTTTGATTAAACTGATGTTTTGCTTTCAACTGAGCTTTTGCAGAAGAAGGGGGGAAATCACTGTAGCTTCTATTAATCTTCTACACAGCTAATTTTGTGTGTGGAGCATCTGAAAGAAGTTAATTGTTGTTTTTTAAGGGTATTTTTGTTCAGTAATCCTACTTGAATTACTATTGTCCAAAGATTTTGCTTAACACTGAGGAGTTTTAAGCTTGAACCTCTGAAGGCTTACATCCTTGCTTGAGGAAAATTTACACACTTCTAGTAGAAATGACTTATAATATAGTCAGCCATTATGTCAATGTGGAAGTTTATAACTTGCCTCTATAATATCATAATAACCATGCAGGAAATAACCTAGTAACTCTTTCAAAGCACGGATGGCTGTGCTGAAATAACCTCTAATTTTGGTACTGCGAAACAGAGATCATTTCTGAGGAGTTACTACACAATATAGTGATTGAAAGTGCCAGTCCCCCTCAAACTGAGGAGCATGACATGTACCTTAAACTCAGCATTTCAGGAGGCCTAGACTTACGTCTTAGGAAATTCTTTCAAATTACTTTTCAAAGCATTCAGCTGTGATGTTATATTAAAAAGATTTGTTTGTTTCTTGCAGAGTCATTATTCAACAGGAGGGTGGAGGAGAAATCCAAAGAACTCTTATTCACACCCCTAGGCTGGCACCACAGCAATCTGGATCTGCTGAGAGAAGAGAATGGGGAGAAACAAGCCATGGAAAGGCTGCTGTAAGAAACACATTGGAAAAGGAATTTGTGTATTTTGAGTAACAGTTTCTGAAGCCCCTCTATTCCATCAGCTTTCAATGGGACTTGAGCTACAACAGGCAATACAAGGAACTAATTTGCATTAAGAATGCAGCATTTTTACACTGTATTTTTGTTTTGGTTTTTTTTTATCTTGTGATGTTTATATATTGAGTACAGGACTAGAGCTGAATGTAGAACATTCTAGACAGCTGTTCCTCTAGAGGACTCCACATTGTAAATGTTAAGAAATTTACTTCTGACTTCAGCTAATCACTACACTCTGGTTTTTTAAATGAGAAATCTATTTATTTTGACTTTTTTATAGGTCTGCTAATCACAACCACATGATGGCACTGCTTCAGCAGCTTCTCTACAATGAGTCCCTGTCACTGTCCTGGAGGGATATTATTGTACCCGTGGTCTGCCAGGTGGTTCAGACAGTACGGCCTGATGTCAAGAAGAGAGATGATGACATGGATATCCGCCAGTTTGTCCACATCAAAAAAGTAAGGTTCAAGCAGTGGATGTAGGGAAACAAAAGGGTGCAGCTGTTAGCAGCACCCCTTGTTTGGAGAGAATAGTCTGCTTTTCACTGCCCCCAGCATATTCAGTAGTGTAATTGGCTGACTTGGCCTTTGGAAAAGGTGGGGTTCTAGGAAAAGTTGCACAGAGGGAACTTGGCATGCTGTGAAAAGTGCTTTAATGCCCTGGGGCTGACCTCTTCTTTCACCTGTAGGCTGGAGAGGGTAGCAAAGAATAACACCTCTGTAATCACTTGGTTCATTTTTTGGTTTCTGCTTGATTTGTGCTTGAATTGGAGATGTACCAAATGGTGGCTAAGTAGCTTGCAGGACATGGTGCAGCAAACTGTTGCCCTGTACCTATCCATTATGGAGGATTCAACTCCTCCCCTGCCAAGTACAATGACTTTATTCAAGAGGAAAACTTAATTGTTATGGAATGGTGTATCCAGTTCTGCCAGATATCCCAGTGTTGACATTGTTCAACTGTTAGTCTGGAGTTCCGACATGCAAACTTTCTTCTGAGAGTCTGATGTGAAAATAACATCCAAGGAGCTAGTGTGACTGGGGACTGAAGATTTGGGCCAAATTCACCTCAGCAGTATTCTTGTTTGAAAGCCATAAGATTTGAGGAGAACCTTATAATTGTGGTGGTAGCTCTTTGGCATCTCTTCAGGCAGGATCACTTGTTCCTGCTTCTCTTGAAACTCCAGTTCAAAGAGCAGTTGTTCAGAGGTGAAAGCTCTTCATAGCTGTCTGCTCTTTTCACATGCTAGTAATATGTATGTCCTCTGGAACATGTTATTCAGAAACCTGTTTCATGTTGTTTATTATGCCTGGGATTGCCTGTGACTGCAGGCACACCAGTCAGCTGTTTGATGTGTTCAATTGGTAGGTAGAGGGATTTTGGTTTTCTTTCTTTATTATTTTTTCCTCCCTTTCCTTACAGTTTGCTATTAGTAGAAGTAGAATGTGCAGAAGTATATGCTCCTTATGGCCTGTCAAAATTACATTCCCTTGTCATGTGCTGAAGTATACTAATTTAACAAATAAACATCTCTTGGAAGAGATGTAGAAATCCTAGAACTCAGTGCTTGTTTTCATGTTGTCCTTAGTTTGCCAGGCTTTAAATGGAAAGACTTATGTGTCCAGCATGACTGTATCTGATCTTTCATCTGATAATTGAGGGTGTAGCTGAAGCTTGTACATCACCTACAGTAGAGACTCTGTGTATTAGCTTTACTGCACTACAAGATGTGGTAATATATGACAGTTCTAAAAATGTTCTTTGGTTTGTTAGATCCCTGGTGGAAAGAAATTTGACTCCATGGTGGTGAATGGATTTGTTTGCACTAAGAATGTTGCGCACAAAAAGGTAATGCAGCTTGATTAATCTTACTGTAATGCATGCAGTGGAAACAAGGGTGCTCTGACTTTTTTGTGTCAGGAAGCTTCTCTCACCACTTAGGAGGTTTGTGAGTTTTCTCTGCTTTGAGCCCCAAACAAGAATGGCTTTTAAAGCATTTCTTTTCCAAGCTGTTTTGTTTCTTAACGCAGAGATCTCCTCATGCATGTGTAGAAAAATATCCTTTCCACTCTTACTATCACATTAAGCATCTAATAATTACCCCAACTTTCAGCCAGAAAAAGGCATTTGTGGTTCTGACTTAGAATAGTATAGTAAAATGAGTCTTTAAGGCAGGAGGGCAAGACAGAAGTGGGCTTCGTGAATCAACTGCATCAAGACTTTGAGACTCTTAGCAGTGACTGGAAGTCCTCTCTAACATTGCCTGCTTAGGGACAGTACCTGTGAAATTCCAGAAACTGGGTGTAACAACTTCAGAAGAAGGAAGAATATGTAGTTAGGTCTGCAGGAGGGGATAACTGAAACACCTGAAAGAGAGAGAGCCAATAGAGTCCAATCATGGGAAGTCTGTCTCTTTTTCTTATGTACTTCTTCCTCTCCAGGTATTTGTATTTTTTTTAAACTATTTTTGTGTCCTTTTTAGATGAACTCCTGCTTAAAAAATCCTAGAATTCTTCTGCTAAAATGCTCAATTGAGTATCTCTATCGAGAAGAAACAAAGTTTACCTGCATAGAGCCTATAGTACTTCAGGTGAGAGAGTGCTTTTGTTCTTGGTTAAAATCAGTGCATTTTTTTTTTTTCAGTGTGTAAGGTGGAGTTGAATGAGTGAGATTGCATAGAAGAGAGAGAACTTTCCTCTTCTAGTAAGCTAGCTAAGACAGCTGCTGCTGTAAATACAGTACAAACTTGTAGCCTTGCACTCAGGATGTTTGCCCTCAAGTTACATGTCCTCAGAACTTGTGTGAGCTCTTGATTCTCACAGTGCAGCATTTTAGATTTTTTTGTTTTTATTGTGACCTTCTGAACTGTATGTTCCTTATGCAGTATTAGAGCTAGATAAGGTTTAGGTGTGTGAAGAAATGTTTGAATAGTACAGATGAGGGTTAGGTCACACCCACATTATATTTTGTCAGGCTTGAAAAAATGGAACAACCACCAACCTAATGGAGTGATGAACTAGAAAATGTCACTTTGGAGCAGGTGCCCTGCCCCTGTAAGCAGGGATGTGCCTTAAATATGAAAACACTGAAGTACATACACCTTTTCTTTAACACACTGCAGTCTTCAGGTGTTTGCTAGGATATCCATAACAAGGGTATTTGGTGCCCTTTACATGTGAAGGTGTAAGGTGCATCCTCATATATGTATGTTTTGGGTTCTGCTGCAAGTCCATTACTTCACACTGTCATTGGACTGTGTTCTCATGTGAAATTAATGGTTATAAAAAATGATGATAAACTGAATGTTGTTCACAGTGGACTACTGATGGTGATTTCTGGATAGCTGTTTTCTCTGTTTTACAGGAAAGGACAGTATGTAAATAAAGTGAAAAGTAATATTAAGAATTAAAGTGGATTTATTTTCCAGATGGGTTTGCAGTAGTTCACTGCTACACTTTTTTCCTGTCTGCAGGAAAGGGAGTTCTTGAAGAATTATGTACAGCGGATAGTTGATGTCCAGCCTAATTTGGTCCTTGTTGAGAAGACTGTGTCCAGAATTGCCCAGGACATGCTCTTAGAGCATGGTATCACTCTGGTCATCAATGTCAAGCCGGTGAGCATTTCTGATCAGAGTTAGACTCGGCCTTGTGGTAGATCTCTAATGTCTCCTTGTAGCAAATGCCCTGGAGTTATCTTAATTTCTTCTCTAACCAAATTTTCTCTTCCAAGAAGGTAAGGAAGGCAAATCTGGAGAGTAACTTTTTGCTCAGCTCTTCACAGCTCCCGTGGTGTGTCCTTGTTTGATGGGTCGTTGTACCCTGGTTTAGTTTTAGTTGACTTTGACACCCATTTGTAGCAAATCATGCATGGGTCCTCAGCGATTTTCAGAGAACCTCCATCCCTGTGGGGCAGGGTACAGACACCCATGCAGAGAGTAGCTGTGGGAGTTGGCTGAGCTCCTGACAGTGCCAGCATTGTGCTGACTGCACTGCACCTCCTGGAGGCACCTAGATCTAGTCAAGTGAGAAGTTCTAGGCAGGGTACAATCTCACCAGAGATACTTACCTAGCTATTTCTGAGATTCTTGTATATCGTGGATATGGGTTTGTGGGACGGGGCTTAACTGAGAGTTTGCATCTCAGTGAGAAATTTCATAGATTACACTGGTGTCTTTTGATTTGTTAAGAGCAAGATAAGGATGCCATTGCATTGTAGATTCTGTTCTTTCCATTTTTACAGCAAGTGTTAGACCGGGTAAGTCGAATGACCCAGGGAGACTTAGTGATGTCAATGGACCAACTCTTGACCAAACCACAACTGGGGACCTGTCATAAATTTTATATGCAAGTTTTTCAGTTGCCCAATGGTGAGTAATGCTTGATGTGCCTTGGCCTATGTGTGTGAAAGGATGAATGCTTTGCTCCTATTTAAATAGAATTGAACTCTTGGCTTCCTTGTGTGATTGTGTATCATCCTACTCATTTTATTGCTGTTACTTGTTGGAACTACAGTGAACTGTCTATGTATAGAAAAGCATAGTCTTGCTAGGATGAGACACACTAGAGATATTAATTAGAATGATTTCTTTCTTCCAAACTGTTTTTTCTCTTCCCACATACTTTAGTTTGTTTAGTCCAATTTCCTATTCAAAACATGAAGGATTAATTTCAATGCAGCATGAGATTTCTTAGGGTTTTGTCAGTCAAATCTTGAAAATTTTGCAGGGAAGGGGCTTCTAAAGATTATCTAGTCCTACCTTAACAGATCAAATCAAAATTAGCCTTGTTGCAATTTGTGCACACTTCCCCATGTCCAGTCACTTTAAGAAAGGTTCCTTTTCCTCTGTAACTCCCCTAGGCAGTGGGAGCCTACAAAGGAAGGAAGAAATGCTGCTTGACAGGTTACCAGTGGTGCTGGCACACATAAATGCAGTGTATGCAGATCTTTGTGGAGATACAGTCTTTGCATCTCTTCATAGAATCATAGAAGGCTTGGGTTGGAAGGGACCTTAAAAATCATTTTGTTCTAACTTCTCTATTGTAGGCAGGAACTGGACCTTCCATTATGCCCAGTTTCTCCAAGTGCCATCAAAAATATCCTTGAACACTTTCCACTTCCTCATTGCCCCTTCCAGCCTTTAAATTGCCCTCAAAATGTCATACGGTTTTGACTTATAAGTTTGAACAAATGTGCCTGGGAGGGTACTGGTTCTTTTGCTCACTGCTGCAGATTCTGCTGTGAGCTTAGAATACTCTGTTTAGGTCAGGGTGTTCCATGTGGCCTTCACTTGGACTTTATGAAGGTTTTTTATACAAAACAGAAGAAGATTTATAGCCAATGTTTGCTTTTCTTGCAAAAATAAATGTGAGTTTCTGAGGCTACCAATGTTACCTGCTCTTTATTCTCTTTTACAGTCTCTTGGGTGTGTGAGAGGTCTAAAAGCAGGTTAACTGTAGTTGTGACCCTAACTCATATGTTTTACTTCTCTTCTAGATCAGACAAAGCCCCTGATGTTCTTTGAAGGGTGTCCCCAGCACCTGGGTTGCACTATCAAGTTGTGTGGTGCTGCAGAGTACGAGCTGGCTCGTGTGAAGGAGATCCTGATCTTCATGGTCTGTGTGGCTTATCATTCCCAGCTGGAAATCTCATTTCTTATGGATGAGTTTGCCATGCCCCCTACTCTCACCAAAAACACTTCCTTTCATTCCCTTATTGAGGAGCCGGGAGATGAAAATGAACAACAGAACCTCTTCAATGGTGAGGACTTCAGCACAGCAGTCAAAGACATTGAACTGTCCTCTGACAAGCTGCCTGTAATCTCTGAATCAGTGTCCTCTGATGAGGTCAGTTTGCCTGAACCAAGAGGTGTATTTGACAGAGGTGTCCAAGAGAACAGTCAGTTGGAAACGGTGTCCTCCAAGCAGCAAGAGCACCACAAATCTGAGTCACCATTTGCAGTGTTCAGCTCTGTACCTCATGCAATACCTGAAACATCCCCACTGCCCCTCCATGGCATGGACCAGCACTTGGGCACTCTGGATAACCAGGCACTAGAGCCTCTTCAACAGGCAGATGATTTACAGGAATCCAAGAGTCAGATGAGAGTCTTCAGAGACCCTCTCCAGGATGATACTGGTTTATATGTCACGGAAGAGGTAACTTCATCTGAGGATCGTCTCAAAACTTACTCTGCAGCATTTAAGCAGGAGTTGAAAGATGTCATTCTCTGCATTTCTCCAGTACTGATGTTCCGTGAGCCATTCCTTTTGACTGAAAAAGGCATGAGATGCCCTGCCAGGGAGTACTTTCCTGAGCAAGTTTATTGGTCTCCTCTCCTCAATAAGGAATACAAGGAGTTGGAGAGCAGAAGGAAGAGGCAGTTGTTGCGGGATCTCTCTGGACTACAAGGGAGGAATGGGAGTGTCCAAGCCAAGGCTATCCAAATCTTACCTTCCCATGAGTTGGTTAATACAAGAATAGCAGAACATCTGCGTGACAGCCAGAGCTTGGCCAGAATGCTGGCTGACTATCGGGCCAGAGGAGGGAGGATACTGCAGAAAAGCACAGATCCTTTTGCCCAAAATAAGGATGTGTCTAGTGTCCCTACTGGAAAAACTGGGAGCAGAACTGAAGAGGAGGAGAAGGGACTAGTTCAGAGTGAATCCTCGTGGTCTCATAAGGTAAGATTGGGTTATGCTACTCAAAACTCAAGTTACATCAATCTCTCATGATACACCAAAGGCGAAAGGTCTCATATTAAACCAGTTAGGATGTTTCTTTCTCTTTGTTTATGGTTGTGTTGTTTTGCTTTGTTTTTTTGACTGGGTCATAACTGCATTTTAGACTGCAATACTCTGCAATCATTCAGAACAATGGCCTGCAAAATTTCTCTGAGGACTGCACGAAGTCAGCCCAGAATTGCCTGTTTGCCAGGGCCGTACTTAAATGATTTCTGAAAATGAGTCAATGAAGAAGGAGCAAACCTTAAGAAGTTTGTTAAACTAAGCTTTCTTGCTCCTTGTTTGGTGATTTGTAGAAATACACTTTCATTTTCAGAGGGCTTAATGTCATGGAAACAGCAGTAGGCTGTAATGACATTAAAGTACTTGTTTGATTGTAAAAGTTTGGGTGGTCTGAAGCAAAGTGAGAATCGAATAATGAAGGGGAAGGAATCTTCTTTGGAATTTCAAAGCAAGGGATTATGTGCTTGTAATAAAAATATTTAAAGTTTTGGTAAACTGCCATGAAAGTAACTAACTTGTATCTGTGGAAAAGGATCTTGGGACTTTCTTGAGTTGTGAGCTGTTTAGGAAAAGGGTCTATGATCAAGAGTAGCAGAACGGATCTGTTGAAACAGTCAAACATTTTGGTCCCTGAGCCAATCAGCCTGTGTTCATGAGCAGAAGTCATTTTTTGGTGCTTAAATGTAGATCTCTGTAGCTTCACAGGCCATAATCTTAAAAACTGTAAGAATAGCCCTTGGTCTGGATCAGACTGGTTGATGCTGTTTAAATTTAATCAGTGATCAAAGAGAAGTATTTGGTGACATCATAGTTTTGTAGGGTGTGGAAGGGAAAACAGCTCCATTGCAGCAGCAGCAGCACAGTACATCTCTTCCTAGAGAATAGAAAGATTGAAATCTTTCTATAGCCTGAATGAGTAACTGAGGTATAATATATTGGCAGAGTTTTGAATCTAAGGTGCCCTAAACCACACAGTAAATTTAGAGATTCTGGATATTTGTCATGGGGCTTTTGTTGTTTTCTGATCCTTTTGGCTTCATTTCCACAGAAATACGCATGTATTCATTGGTTTCATTATGCATATGAGTTATGTTGTTGTACAAATGGCAGTTAGCAATTATACGTGGTACAAGTTTGCCTGAGGCTGGGAGATAATGCCAGGTTAATCTGTACAAAAGGAGAAAGCAGAGATTTGTCTTTGAATAAAATTACTAGAATAGAGTTTTGTCAAGAAAAGTTGTGTGTGAATGCAGGTGTCTGTAACCAGTGAATGAGTTGTTTTCTCTCTACTAGGTGGATTGCCTGAGTCCAGTAAACCATCAGAGGCTCTGTGTTCTCTTCAGCAGCTCTTCTGCTCAGTCCAGCAATGCTCCAAGCGCCTGTGTTAGCCCCTGGTACGAAAACTACTCCTCCACAGCTTGGATAGTTGCTATCCTTTCCTTCCCAAAATCAGTCAGTGCCTGCCCCATAGCAGTATTTCTTTGAGGACTCCTTGGTAGGTTGTGCCCATCCTGTAACAGGAACTTTTGCCAAAAGACTTTCGTCTTGCGTGTTCAGATGAATCCACAGCAGAGGGGCACAGCCCCTGTAATACCCAAGGCACGAATGAGAAACCCTATCCTGAAACCAAATGTTGGTGTTTCACTGCAGAGTAATGTCCCTGTGTGGGGAGCACTGCATGCAGTCTTGTGGGGAAGAGTTAATGTAAATGAACACAGGGCAATGTCCAAAAATGAGCCTTGTGAGAATCTTGGAATACTTGCAGATTGTATTATCCACGAGTGGCATTGGAATATGTTGCTGTTTTTCTCATACTATAGTCATTAGTATTAAGAGCTCTATTTCCAGTTTAGGGGGCTGTAATTTGTTAATTGTATGCAACTTACGATACACTTTTATCTCTACTAAACAGGACGGTTCTTAGTATTTAAACATTAGCTTAGGCGATTTTAACCATTTAACTTAGGTGAAAATGAAGAGATGACCTTTTTACAGGGAAAGGTCTAAAGTTCCTGTAAAAGCTTAGAAGCAAAGAACATGGTGGTATGGTCCTAACCCGAAACAATGAGAGGATGTAAGGTAGGGATTTTAGGGATGTCTGAATTATGACACTTAAACTGATAGACATTTTAAGTGGCTTGGTCACTTCAGGTTCTGGGGAACTGAAAGTTGCTACTAAATATTCTAAAAGGAGAAGGATTTCTTGTGGTTCTTTTGATGTCTGGATGTACCCTTTTTATCACTTAAAAATTGGAGCTTAAAGCTGTTTAGACTTTTGTGCCTAGATATTTTTGAACATAATCTTCAGAAGTGCTGTTGAATTGCATTGGACTTTTAAATGTCAAGTTTAAAGTTGTTCTAGTAGGACTTTGATCCCATTATTAGCCAAGCTGACAGCAGGGGTTAGGAAGGGTAGTCAAGAGGAAAATAAAAATCTTTGAAGGTATACAGGGCTATAAGCAAGCCAGAGTGGGTGTAGATATGTGCACCTAAAGGCCATTGCACAGCTAATAGTGATGGCATCCAGTTTCTAAAGCTTTTCTTTCTCTGCTTTAGGATTGTGACCATGGAGTTCTATGGGAAAAACGACCTAACTCTAGGGATTTTTCTGGAGCGCTACTGCTTCAGGTAAGGAGGAATTTATTCTAATTCACTCATGCTCACTTACTACAAGCAAATACATCCATTGCTTTCCTATTTTGGCCCTTCCTTCTTATTGTCTTTCATGAGGAAGTGAAACAGGTTATGAAACAAGGTTTATAAGTTCATAAACACAAATATGTTCTCTTAGCATTTTTATAGTAATTAGGGCTTAAGGGCTGAGTTAAGAGTCTGAACATATATTCTAATTGTCTGTTTTTTTAAGACAAGCAACTGTACTGGTCACAGTTTTCTGAGGTTCCTCTTGGAATGTTCGTACAAGTGTTGGGTAACACTACTCATTTAGTGTCTCAGAGCAAGGCTTTGTCATACGTGCAAGGTGGCCAATGTAAATGGTACAGAACACGTGGAGCCCTGGCAAAATACTGTGTCATTTATTTCATGTCTCAGAGGTGTAAGTTGTTCCATTTCTGTAATAAGTGGTGCTGCCACAACCCCATGCAGAGTCTCAGAGGCTGTGAAGCTGGATAGGTAACGTGCTCAAAAGACAAGCTTACTCTGTTCTCTCCACTGGCCACTTGCAGCAGCAGAATGCTTTCTATGCTCAGCCTTCTGGAGGAGCAAGCATTTCTCCTTGTGGTGATCAGTGAGGAGGAGCTTAGCTGCCCACTTTTAAATTCCTGTTTCTCTCTGCTCATAGTGTATAGTAGTGTGTGCTAAAGTGAATGCTTCTCAATCTCCATTGTTTCAGTAGTTAAAATTCTTCAGTTTTCACATGAGCGAGGAGGGTCTGAGCTTTTTTAGGCTCTTTCTGGTTTTGAAGACTATCTCATCTGACTTTGATACCTATAAAATTTATTTTTCTGGTATTGGTCTTTCTTCCCTGACTTAAAAAAACCCATCCAAAGAAAGGTCATAGGTGTTCAAAGGTGCTCTCTGGCACTGGGTTGCTTACCTGTTCCTTCAGGAGCTGAAACATTGCCATTTTGAAGGCTCTTTGTTATATCTTTGTCCTCAGTAGCATTTTTTGGGTACACTGCCAAAGTAGTCTTTTGATTTGGTGACCAGCACTTCCACAGGTGCTTTGATCCTCTTTTTACAGAATATGTTGGTAGAAAGTGAGTCATTGTAAAAACATGTGATAGCAGCCAGTATCCAGTCACTGCTTTTGGGGCCTATACAGCCATTGCTGGTAATGGAGCTTTGCTGTGTGCTGCTTCTCAATCACTCTGCAGAAACAGCCTTCACTGTCAAAAAACTTTTTTGCAGTGAAGACAAATAGTGCCATGATATTTAAAGGCATTTTAGATGTGTTGAATCAGTTCTTCAGCAATGCCTGGATGTGATCATTCATAAGTGTTTCTATGTCTCTCTGTAAGGCCTTCCTACCAATGCCCCAGCATGTTCTGTGAAACACCAATGGTGCACCACATTCGTCGCTTTGTTCATGGGCAAGGCTGTGTGCAGATTGTGTTAAAGGAGCTGGACTCCCCTGTCCCTGGGTACCAGCACACCATCCTTACTTACTCCTGGTGCAGACTGTGCAAACAGGTAAGGATGTGGACTTCAGAATCATTGCTATTCCAGTTTGGTATTTGTGTTGTGACTGGCTTTGTATGGAAAGGCAGCATTTTTGAAAAAGTGCTCATCCCTAGAGCTTTGGCTAAACTGACAGAAAACCTGTTACAGATAAAGATGTTCTCATGTTACCTACAAATTCCTCTTTTAGAACTGGGGCTGTTGAGGGTGAAAAAATCTTGTGTGAGGTAGTTTATTAGAAAGTGTCAAAACTGACTCTGAGAGAATAGATCTAAGCAGAAAAAAATGGAGTTGCCCACTTCACTTAGAGGTGAAGAGTATGATTCCCTTTCTTGCAGTGAATCATTATAAGCGTCAAAAGAATGTATGTATGGGGAAGGGCAGACACCAAGACCTACTGGCTTAGTAATTGGCTAAAGCCACTTGGTATTCTTTGATCTGCTGTGCACTGAACAACCTGCATTGCATCAGTGTGATGTCTGGAGTTCCTTTAGTAGTCATTAGAAAGTAACATCCTCATTAGAGAAATACTAAATTGCTTTGAAAAGCCCACAAGATAGTAAGATTGTGTATTATCTGAAACTTGTTCTGTAATTTAGCTAAGAAAACATTGCTAACTGGATACTCATCTCTAGCTAAACATTAAGAGCCTTCAAAGAGACGAGAATAAAACTTAATGAAAAAAGATTCACGCAGTGCCTGAAATGCAAAACATCTGAATTACCCATATGGATGACTCAGGTCACCTGCTTACACTGCCTTAAACATGGGTGTTGGATTTACAGACACCTGGAGGAGGTTGATGCAGCTGCTGACAGCAAGCCCTGTGCTGCTGTGTATACAGCTGCTCTGTAACCTTTCATTTCTGTGTGCTCATGTAAACACTTGTGTGTTTGAGGCTGTGAAGTGTGTGTAAAGCAGTGTCTCCTCTAAGCTTGCAAGCACTTTTGAAGTTGAAGTACCAATACATTTGTAGCTGAAGAATCACCAGGAAAAACTATATGGCCACTGCTGCTGGCTGGGTTGCTGGAAACTGAGTCTGTACAGAGAAACAGCAGCCCTGAAATAAGGTTCCATCAAGGGTACGTTTGGATTCCCCCAGCTTAGCACTCGTCATCACCAGCTAGCAATTGTTGCTTACCTGATTTATTTTAACTATGTGCAGGCCTTAGCTTTGCATAAATTGTCTCTGTTGTTTAGTATATTTGAGGGTCATGGATATGTCTGGCACTAGAAATATTAGATTGCTGCCTGGATTATCCTGTCCTTAATCTTGTTTGAAGGATGAAATTCAGACACTTGGCATTCAATTTTTCAGGTGACACCAGTTGTTCCCCTTTCCAATGACTCTTGGTCGATGTCTTTTGCAAAATACCTTGAGCTGAGGTTCTATGGGTACCAATACACTCGAAGGGCCAACGCAGAGCCTTGTGGGCATTCCATTCACCATGACTATCACCAGTATTTTTCCTATAATCAGATGGTGGCATCTTTCAGGTGAGTTCCAGTGCTAAAAATTATTCTCTCTCTGGTACTGGCTTGAGTAAGGACTCTCAGTTCTGTGCTTCACTATGAGTGCAGCATGGGGTAGCATAGCTGTACCATAACCACAAGGGCAGGATTGTGTGCTGGCTTGCAGAGGGCTTTGTGGATGGCATCGCTGTCCCTGTTGTAGTGGGCAGTGTTCTAAGGGTGGATGGTTCCTGTTCATGATACAGAAGGGAAATGCTTTTCCCTATCTAATTCCCGATGCTTTAAAAATTTTGGTTTTGCAGTATGATTTGTGGTTTTTACTTTTTGCCTTGGAGATTAATGAACAGTGTGTTACTGCTGCTAAGAGTAACTAAAGCCCTAGACGTATGACAGAGCCCCTTTTTATGTAAGGGCCTCAAACTTTAATACGTAGAACTAGTGCTGTGTGGTTTGGGTCTTGTTAGAAGCTGTTGTATTGCCTTCTCAGCTACTCTCCAATCCGACTGCTGGAAGTGTGTGTCCCGCTCCCCAAGATCTACATCAAACGACAGGCTCCATTAAAAGTCACTATTTTGCAGGATCTCAAGGATTTCTTACAAAAGTAAGCTTTGTTTTTAATGTCTTCCTAATCTTATTTGTATTTTGTACTTTTATTAGCAGAACGCATAACTGTTTTTGCTAGTACAATGTGGTTGGCTATATATTCATTATTTAATAGAAAAGTAATAGTTTAAAACATGTATACTTACATATTTCCAAGACACAGTGATATTGAAATCTTTGTTACTTTTGCCTGCTCTGTCTGTACTAATCTCTCAGCTCTTTGTCTGGTGGCAATTGAGGTTAAACATTGCCAGTAGAAACGAAGATTCTTTTTTTTTTTCTTTCCCTGAATGCTGTACTGATGTCTGAGCCATATAGCATGTTTCTGAATAATGCTGCCAAGCTACTGAAAGGTTGACCATCAGCAAATGGTGAAATGTTACCTTATGAAATGCCTTTTCAAGCACAATTAAGGTATTTTTAATTCCTCCCTCTAATGCTGAAAATCAAACAGAGGAGATGGTCCTAGAAGGCTGACTCTGTGTCCTGGGTTGGCCCTAAACCAGGACACTCTGAAAACTGCAGGTTGTACTTTGTACTCTTACCCTAACATTCTTGTGTAGAACATCTGACTGAGTTTCAATTCTGTCTTCAGACCCAAAAAACTGCTAAGACCTTGCTCAAAACTCAGTCTGAACAGAACTGTTGTCATGTGGCAATGGAACTTTGTGGTGTATAAAAGCCATTGCCTTTGTTAGCTATTGAATATGGTAACAGCAGGCAGGCTGTACCTCCTTGTAGTCTAAAGTAAACTGCCATGAGCCTAGACACTTTCTAAATGTAGGAACAAAAAGGTAGAAGACAGGCGTGATGAAAACTCTGTTAAATTCAGCCAGACTGCTGTACTGCCTGGTCGCAGCATTCCAGTATGACTGATGTCTCTGTGACCATCAGACCTCAAAACCCGTGGAGCTTTGTTTAGTGCTGAAATAGAGGTACTCATTATTTCTGAGCCCTGCTGGTGCAGGTGTAGCTTGCAGACCCAGATTCTTCCTAATTACAGATGTCCCAATGTGTTTGGGACATTTGTATTGCTTTCTGACAACTTCCACTGTTAAGAATAAACTGTGGAGACAAACATCAGTGTGTGTAACTTCTAGGTTTCTCCTATTACTAATGAAGTTTTCCTAACTTTCTCTGTAAATACAGTTGGATAGCTTACTGTGCAGGAAGGCTGTCATGTATTGTCTTCTTAAATTTTAACCTTAAACCCATTCAGACTTTTATTAAAGAATATTGAAGAAGCCCCAGCCAGTCACAGCTTGACTCTTTGCATTGCTGTTGACAGGGTGTCACAAGTGTATCTTGCTGTGGATGATCGCCTTGCTTCTCTGAAAACGGACACTTTCAGCAAAACGAGGGAAGAGAAGATGGAAGACCTCTTTGCCCAAAAGGAGGTAATGGACTATTTTTGCATCAGCAAACCATAGGCTAAGTGTGTGGAGGAGCTACTCAGATCTTGTGTCCCCTTAAGTGACAGAACATTGACAATTTTCTTTTGGCAGATGGAAGAAGGAGAGTTTCGAAACTGGACTGAGAAAATCCAAGCAAGGCTGCTTTCATCATCACTTGACACACCCCAACAGCTGCAATCTGTTTTTGAGTCTCTGATAGCTAAAAAGCAAGGACTTTGTGAGATGCTCCAAGCTTGGAATAATAGGTAAGAGGACACATGCTGGAATCATGAACAACACAGAATACTGTGTTGGTTCTCAGAGGGAAGAGGTTCAGCTGTAGTTTCTTTCACTATAGCACAGTTACTCTATAGAGCTTGTGCTGAATGTGCTCTACTGGTTAAGAATACAGCTGATTGATTGGAATAGAAAATAATTTGAGGCCATATGATAAAAGTGTTGTGCTGTAGAACACAGCTTGCATCTGGAGGAGAAATTTTCATTTGAATAAAGGTGGAAGAGATGAGAAGAGGGGAGCATGGGACCAGTTGATTGGGTGGAATAATCTCAGAGGTGAAGAAAATGTGCTGTCTTTGGCCATTTGATACATTTTTAGCACATGTTAGCAGCAATCTGAGTTTACAGTAAAGACTTGTGAAGTCATGCTTGGCTGTATTCTGGTACAGAGAAACTTCATAAAGTATGTCATTCAGATATAACATCAGTAAAATATCTTTTGATTAATTTTATTTTGGTGATGATGGTTGTATGTGGGTTGTTCTGGTTTGTTTGTTCTATTATTATTTTTTGTTTAAGATTGCAGGATCTCTTCCAACAAGAGAAAGGGAGAAAACGTCCATCAGTACCACCCAGCCCTGGGAGACTGAGGCAAGGTGAAGAAAGCAAGGTATGGCTAATAGACTATAAACCTCTTAAACATTTTTTTCTGGGGCAACACAATAATATTAAGACTCACTTGAGTTCTCTTTAATAATTAGGAAACTGGTTTTACTACATCCTGTAGTTTTCAACTGTAAAAGCTTAAATTGCATGTTAGTATATGTATCTTTCCCTAAAAGATATGAACTAAGAACCATATTGTAGAGAGAAAGACTAAGTACGAATAGGAGTTGATGATTTTCTGTGATGTTTGTGTAGTGTTGATGTAAACATTGCAAGAAGAGAGCTGCAATCATTGTCAAGTGTGTGCTTAGATAGGAGCTGGGCCATCTCCTTCAACCCTAGGTTCTTGCCCATCAGGTGCATCCCTTGTGTAAACAAAAAGCAAATAATATTGAGAGGTAGAGCAAATGTCTCAGGAAGGGCTGTTAATGGATTTTCAGGATTGTCTGTTTTGTGATGTATCCTGTGGGAACTGACTCAAGGATGGATAAATTATTCTGGCCTGCTACCCCAAGAGCACTGTCCAAGGATACGCAGGCCAGAATGGTGAACTTTCACCCTTTGGGGAGCTGGAACTCTAAGGAAATGTCTGGGCTGCAAGGTAGTGCAATATAGGCATCATACCAAGGGGCTGCACTCCCAGTAGTTCTAGCAAGGTGCACTAAAAACCCCTAGAGACCCAGGATTTCCTCTGCTGCATGCACACATGCCCTTTCCACTTCAGACATATTTGTTAGGTGCTAAAACAAACCTTATCTTGATCTAGCAGAAAGTAAGTTCATTTAGAGGGGGAGAGTGTATTGTTTAAAGCAGATAATAGCCATCATGAACGTCTTGTGAGCTTGAGTTGCCCTGTCTTTTTCCTGTGGTAACAGATACAGTGCATGCAGAAGCTGAGAATTGGGTGGGATTGCTCTGTTGTAGTGCACATCTGCTTTTGTAAGGGTTCTACACAAGGGGGAATAAAGCTGTAAAGAGCTTGGCGTCAACACTGGTTTTGTTATTCTGCCTAGATCAGTAGCATGGATGCTTCCCCACGCAATGCTTCTCCAGCACTGCAAAATGGAGAGAAAGGTCTGTTACTTATTTTTCATAAGCTGCCAATAGAAGCATGCTATAGCCCTTTTCCTGAAATAATATGGGAGCTTTTGTCAAATTTGATAAATCAGAGAAACAGCAAATCCCCGTCATGTCATATTTGTTTTTTCTAATGGTAACACAGAAGCTGGCTATCTGCTTCTAATATGATTTTCCTTTGAAGTTGAGTTTAAAAACTTCCATAGGCTTTCTAAATAACTGAATAATAACATGGAATTTGGGAAATGCCTTTTGCCTCTTCTGTTATCTGGTTATGGGTGCTGACATCTCTTACCTGTGAGGCATACTGAGAGTTTGTGAGAGCTGAAGGTAGTAGCTATGAGAGTATGCATTTTCTGGAGGTTACGTGCTACATTGATGTGATTGCCCAGTCCTTTGATCTACCTTACCTGCTTTCTAAGTAAAAACTGTCTGAAAATAGATCCTGGTTATAGCTTGGGCTGGGAGCAAACAGTATCACATCTGACAGCTGTAAAATGCTTTCTTCTGTCCCTAACTGTCCTTGAACTCTCAGAGGATCGTTTCCTGACGACTTTGTCAAGTCAGAGCTCCACAGGCTCCAGCCATCTGCAGCTGCCCACCTCTCCAGAGGTTGCATCAGAGCATATGACTAGTGCCAGCACACTCTCTGAACAGGACACAACAAGCAGCTCAGAAGGTACAGTTCAGTTGTGGTCTTGTATTCTTTCTCTTGCTTTTCTGTGCCAAGTCCTCAAGATTCATTTAGGAAATGACAAATCTCGTAACTCTGTGGTCTGTAGTCATCCTTCTGAATTTATAGCTTAAACTTTAATATTGTGATGCAGGCTTAACATTTGTCTGTTCCAGATGTGTTTGATGGACACTCACTGGGATCTACAGACAGCCAAGTGAAGGAGAAGTCTACTATGAAAGCTATTTTGGCTAACTTTTTGCCTGGAAACAACTATAACCCCATTCCCTTTCCCTTGTAAGTACTTGCATAATATATATCTAATGTACAAAATTAGCAACCTTGTCAAATTGCAGGCAGAGCCATGCATGCTTCTTTTGCTTAGTGTATAATTAAGTCATTACTTGAGTTTGCTTCTGAATAAGCTAGGGAACTTTGTCAAGATAGGAAGTTTTCTGTGTCCTTTCTAGGTGATTGTAGGTTACTCACCTTCCTTAGGAATGATCAGCCCTTGTGTAAATCCAGTATGAATTTTACCTCCTCTGGGCAGGCATGCCTCCTCTGGCTCTTGTGGTAGATGAAGGAGTGGGGGAAGAGGGGAGAAAGGTGCCTTCTAACTTCATTACTGCAGGGAGGGAGTGGAAATGCCCTTCCTTAGCAAAGACTTGACTAAAGCTACGTGCCTGCATCTTGTTTTTGCTTCCAGACCTCTTCCAAGGGTTGGACTCAAATTGGCATTGTCTGGGTGTAGGTCAGGTTCAATGGCTACTGCATGTGCCCTCAAGTCTCCCTCTCATGTGAAGATGGGCAGGCTGGAAAGTCTTTCAGCTACTTGGTCTGCGTGCTTTGTAGTGTGTCTCGTTTGACATGAGCCTAACGTTTGGCAGCCTGAGTTTAACTTGTGAATCCCACCCCCAGCATAGGAGCAGAGGCCTTGGGATGATGAGGTAAAAGCTAAATGACTGCACCCTACAGATAAGGAAAATCATACAAGAATCCAGGAGGCTTTGGGGAATTTTCTGTGCTGAACTGCTTGTTCAGACAAGAGTCCAGGTTTGTCCCCTAAGTTCACTCTGCAGGCTAGGCTGCTGGACAGTCAAATCAAACTGAGGCAGGTTTTGGTGCCATTAGAAACAGTGGCTGCTAAACACAAATAGACTCTTATCTAACGTGGAGCTGGTTGTGTGATCTAAGCAGCTTGCTTGAAATGCTGATTGCCCTAACACACTACCATTTAGAATTAACCTCATAGTTATGAATGTGTCTGTTGGGAGATCGGGGGAGCTTTGGTTCCATGCTGAGATGTGCAGCTTGTGCCTGGGAGTGCAGTGATGAGATCTGGGTTTTGACCTAAACTTTTCTTTCCCCAAATTTTTACAATCCACTGACAGTCTATGTTGTTTTCATTTAGTGACCCAGATAAGCATTACCTAATGTACGAGCATGAACGTGTACCTATTGCAGTCTGTGAGAAAGAGCCAAGCTCCATCATAGCCTTTGCTCTCAGGTACTGGTGTGATTTTGCTGTTCTTCTGACATACTTTGTCCTTTTGTAGCTTTTGTGTTTGAAGAATATCTAAATTTTAATGATAGGGAATAAGCATGGCAGAATTTCTACATTAAGCCATGTTAGGGTTTCTGCCAGAGCTGAGGTTCTTTACTTTTACTGCTGAGATATGGAAGGTGCAACTGGATTTTGGACTTTTTTAGTGGAACTCTTTTATGAAAACTGACTTAGTTGCGTGGTGTTTCTTTTAATGAGATATTATTAGAGTAAGGAGTGCAACTAAGGTTTGCTCAGCCTCTCCAGCCAGAGAAAGTGCAACTGAATTGGGAAACAACTGTTGGTATTGATATTGCAGTCAATTGCCTACCTTTGGTCGTAGCAGCTCTTGCTACTGCTCAGCTCTCTACACCAGCTGCTTCAGTAAACCTTTGGGTTTGTGTGTCACAAGGCAGCAGATTTTTAAAGAAGTGCATTCTTAAATTGTGTGAGGGGGAAAATAAGGGGATACTTTTCCTGCAGTATTGTCTAGAGCAGCTTCTGTTCTAAGAAAACAAAATTCTAATAATAAGAAAAAAATGAAGCAAAGATTTTTCTGCTATGGTGTTTTGTTTCCTGTGGTTGTCTCTGACCTGAATCTTTGGGCTGGTATTGCAGAGTTTCCAAAAGAATACTTAATTATTTTGGGGTTTTTTCTTTCTTTTCTTCTTCTTTTTAAAATTTTATTTTCCTTTCCCCATCAGTTGCAAGGAGTACAGAAATGCCCTGGATGAGTTGTCCAAAGCATCTCTGAAGAACAGCTCTGAAGAAGGACTACAGTCAAACAGGTAACATGCAGGAACCACAGTACATAGAGTGCAGACACAGTGATTGTAGTGAATAAGCCAAAACTAGGATGGGGGAGAACCTTCAAAATATGGCTCTGTTAGGCTTTCTGATGGAATCTGGCTCATTCCTTGTAACCAACACATACTTCAGTAAGTGAGTTTCCATTTCATGTTAGGGACCATGCTGGCTCCATCACCTAATCCCTTGGCTATGTGCATGGTAGGAATACTGGGCCTGCTTACCTTTGCTGTGGTCATGGATGGGACTGTTGCTATGGACCCCAAGAGGTATTTTTTAGGAAGGTGGATGAGGACAGCTGTGGGGAGTTCCACAGTGATATACCTTTAAGTGGTGTCCTCTTCCCTTAGTGTCTAGGCACAGGGGGAGAAATAAATGTCCAAGCATACAGCAGTAGTTCCTTGGGTGGCAGTATTTGTTGGTGCATGACTTCTTTGTTCTTCCTCCTTCAGCACATCAGACAGCAAACCCAAGAGCAGCAGCCCTGTGCGGCTGCCTGAGGCCAGCGTGTGTCCGCTTCGCAGTGCAGAGCCAGAGCAGCGTAAGACCTTTCTGCTGAAATCATATCCATGATGCTAATCTCAGCTCAGACTTGAGTCCACTTAACCTGGATTATAGTTCATGTGGGGAACAAAAAGCAGCATTCTGAGTTGAATTGTGACTAGTCTTAGTGTCGACTTAACGTAACACATGAGAGGGGTGGGATTGTGTGGGGTTTTTTGTTTTTTGTTTTTTTGGTTTTTTTTAAGTTTTTGGCTTTCTCTGATTCTTATGAGATGCAACTGTCATTCCCTGATTTAATGTTATTATGTAGTGGACCTAGGGTTGTTCTTGAATCTAGCCTATTCAGTGGGATATGGTGCTTTCTTTAAAGACATGCAGTTAAAATATTTTGAAATGGAGACATGAAGTTCTTACTTTATTAAAGACACTCATGCTTGGTCTGTGTTTTCAAATATCTGCTCTCTAGGATTCTACTCAGATCATCCACCCTCACAGACCTTGTTTGAAGAATAGCAAATGAGTTATAGCTGAATGGCTTCATTCCTCCTGTTAGAACAATGAATGGGGAATGTTCATAGGAATCATGCTTTTATTAAACTGCCTGTGGAAATGCCAACACCATCTCTTCTGTTCCTTTTCACTTTAGCAAAGAAACCATCTAGTGTTTTGTCTTTCTTCCGTGGCACGGGAGGGAAGAGCCCAGACCTGTCTTCCCAGAAGAAAGAGACCTTACGTGGTGCTGACAGTGCTTACTACCAGGTTGGACAGATGGGCAAAGAGGGAGCAGAAAACCAAGGAGCAGAGACTCAAGGTACAAGCCTGTAGAGTTCATCCTCTCTCTTGGATTGTTACCTCATTCATACAAGTGCAAGACCCCAAATACACTTCTGCTCGTACTTTTTCAACAGTCCAAGGTCACTCAGCAAGCATTGAAAATGAATCATTTGGACATCAAATATGTTTTTTCCTAAATACATTGCTTTTCTTTGTGATAAGGGAAACCCAAACTTTGTGATCTTGCAAACCCAAACTATAAGGACATGGAGCAGACTGGTCTTGAATGCCTTTGGATTGAGTTGACTCTAATTAAGCAGCCCAGTCTCTCTTTCTCACTTGCTGTTTAGTTCTCATTGTTTCAGTTAATGAAAAATGAATGAAGAGAAAGACTGGACTTGTGTCCATAAACAGCAGTGCCCTTCTAGCATATGTATTGTATTATACAATTATAGCTGTGTTTCTAATTCGTGTGTATGGTCCCCTCTGTATTCTTGGGAAAAAAACAAAACCGTGTGAGTTTACAAGTACTGCTTAATGTGGCTTTCTCAGTAATAATAGTGAACAGCCCTGAATGAATGCCCTTTATGCCTTTAGATGATGGAGATGGAGGAGATGGACAGAAGAAATCGGTGGTGAATCCCCATGTGGAACTCCGTGAGTAGTTGTAAATAACATCTTATTTGGCAAACTCACTTCTTCATGCACATGTAGTGGAAATCTTGACGTTAATAATTGTTTTTTCTCTGCATTGATCATAAAGGAAAAGCAAATAAACAAAACCCAATGCATTTTTTACTTAACTGCAATAAATCTCTTTTGCAAAAATACTCCATAAACATTTTTTAAATTGGTCATTTGTCCAAATACTTTCCCATGACATATACTGTGAGGTTATCTAGAGGGCGTTGACTTTCCTGTAAATTTTCCATTTAAATTCTGTTGATTGAAACCTCTGAATTATCCTTACATGAGAGGGATGTTTAACACCATAACACTCTTCTAAATAACAGTAAAATCTCAGTGTTGTCTCGGGTAGTCAGTGCATGTAGCATGCTGTTATTGAGGAAAACTTTTTTGCAGAGTTCTCAGATGCAAATGCCAAGTTCTACTGCCGGATTTATTACGCTGGGGAGTTCCACAAGATGCGTGAAGTGATCCTGGGCAGCAGTGAAGAGGATTTCATCCGATCCCTCTCTCACTCCATGCCCTGGCAGGCACGAGGTGGCAAATCTGGAGCTGCGTTCTATGTGACTGAGGGTAAATGCAGCTTCTTGCCCTTCGGATTAGAGGGTATTGTTTGTGGATGGCAGTGGTTAGTGTGTCATTTCATCCCTGATAACCTCTGTCCAGAGGCTTGCTGATTGTGAAATTGCCACTCAGAAGAGAAAATTAAGTGGATTGTTCTGGGGCCTTCAGTATCAAATTGTCTCTTTGTACATTCAGGGGGACAAAATGTAGTTCTGTTTTTCAGCAGTAGCAGCTAGGAAGGTAAGGTGAATGGAAGGGTTTTACTCAGGGCAGGCTTCAGAAGACAAAAACTTGAGTACAGTTCAGGGGAAACTTGTTATTAGAGACACAGCATTTCTTATAATCTCTCATGCTACAGTTAATCTGTTTTTTTTTTTTAAACTGTTTGTAGGCTTCAATATAAACAAGTATTGCACAGAATGGTCTCTGGGCTATTTCTGTTGTCTGTATGGGAAGCCTGTATAGCTGAGGTAGATCTGGTGTAGGCAGTCTCTTGCCCATAATTTACTAGAAGGTAGAAATCCAGGGAGGCTGAAATTCAGAATATGTGATGTAAAAAGAATCTAGAAATTAGTTCTGTACATAATCGGAGTGCTTTAATTTTCAAACCATTTCAGTGATGTGACAGTCCTAAAAAAACTACAAATAGTACATCCCTTATTGTACGTAACCCTGTTACCTCTGTCTGATGTTAAAACAGATGATAGATTCATCTTGAAGCAAATGCCTCGTCTGGAAGTCCAGTCATTCCTTGACTTTGCTCCCCACTACTTCACTTACATCACTAATGCAGTTCAGCAGAAGGTATTAAAAAAAACATCTTTTGTTTTAGGTAGTGTTCTGTATTTTACAGACTAGTAGAAGTTTCTATTACCTTTTTGCATTTAAATAAAAGAAAATGTTGGAGGGTATGAGTTACATCTTTAAAATACATTATTAGTCTTAAGTGGAAATTATATTTGGGCTTCTAAGCTGTGATACAGAGTCAGACAGAACAGTGGTGCTTCTGGTATGGGATTGCTGATTGTGTGTGCACAGATCTTAACCCCTGTCTTGTCTTCATTAGAAGCCCACAGCACTGGCTAAAATCCTTGGAGTGTATCGAATTGGTTACAAGAACTCTCAAAACAACACTGAAAAGAAGCTGGATCTGCTTGTCATGGAGAACCTTTTCTATGGCAGGAAAATGGCTCAGGTAAGAACCAAGTGTTCTGTTCCCTTGCAGTGCAGTTGAGACCAGGAGACAGAGCAGGGTCATTCACAGCCATCTAAGTAACTTCTAACTTAGGGTGTGCTGTCAGCATCTACTGCTACTCAAAGGTGACAGCTTGTGATTGTTCCTTGTTCTGTGATCCTCAGGAACATGATGCCTGTATTGGCTAGTTCAGGCAGCTGTTGTGCTGGGTTCAGTCTTTAGAAGTCTTGTTTGTCACTGTATCTCTGGTGTCTGAGAGAAAGCTTTACTAACCTGATTAGGAAAATGTAAAATCTTTTTACAAAGCTTTCAGCAGAACTGAGTGGAATTACAAACTAATCTGTTTGGAATGAGAGCCTCACTCAGAGAATAACTCTGTAGTGGGGGGAGTTAATAATTTTTTCAACCCACTTTTCTTTCTTGGAACCATTTCAGGTGTAGGACAAGATTTTTAGTTCAATCTTTCTCTTAGCAAAGGAAAAGCAATCTTTATCAGGCAGTAGAATGAAGATCTTAAAATGACTGGCAGGAAATTCTCTTTAAATAGAGATTAGAGGCTGAAAAGGAAGTTCAAATAAACATCACTTCTGAAACTAGATAGAATCAGTTCTTTCTGCCTTACCTTAGTGCTTGTCCTCAGACAGGCCATGTTTGTGGGAGGAAGTGGATGGAGGGAATTCTAGATGATATAAAGGATATTGTGAGTTTTCTTTTTGTTTGTCCGTTGTTGAAATTGTGAGGAGGGCTCAGGCACTACAAAACAGAAACCCAAACAGAGTGAGGACTCTGTTCCACGTAAGTTAGTGAAATCTTGATTGGACAGAACTTGAAAACCTTCTCTAAGTGGGTCTGCTTGAAGCAGGATTTTGGACTGGAGAACTCCAGAGATCATTTCCACCTCATGATGGGTCTGTCTCTTGCCTTGTCAGTGTTAACTGGTGCTTCATGCACCACCCACCTCCCTCTTCAGTGACTTTGCTTTTGTAAGCAATTAACTCTATATAAGCTGGCTGGAAAACTGAGTTTACCTAACAATGTAAAAAGTAGGGACACCCTTTTTCTCTTAATTGACACTAAATATTAATGAAATAACTTGCCTAAAATTTGTGAATTGAGGTGGCAGAACTTTCACCTAGACTTACATGCTGTTCTCCATAAAATACTTGTTGTTAACTGTCCTTCTCCTAAAGAGAAGGCAAGAATTGCCTGACTGTGCTGCCTTCTCACGTGTTAGGTACTGAAGGCTTCAAGCCAGAAAAATGAAACACAGTAGTGCTGTTCTCCATTTGCAGGTGTTTGACCTGAAGGGCTCCCTCCGCAATAGAAATGTTAAAACAGACACGGGCAAGGAAACTTGTGATGTCGTCCTGCTGGATGAAAACCTGCTGAAGATGGTTCGGGACAATCCTCTGTACATCCGTTCCCATTGCAAAGCTGTGCTGAAAGCCTCCATCCACAGTGATTCCCAGTTCCTCTCCAGCCACCTCATCATCGACTATTCGCTGCTGGTGGGTCGTGATGATACCAACAATGAGCTGGTTGTTGGCATCATTGGTAGGTGCCCTTTTGTATTTTCTTGCTCTCAGATGATGAAATGGTATTCTTCTGGTTTAGGTGTTCATAGTACTCTTAGAACCGTGCCACCACCAGAGAGATGCATGTCAGGAAATCTTGTCTTCTCCCTGGTGGAATAGCACACTCACCTCCTACAGGTATTCAAAGTGGAGGCAGAAGTCTTCTCTCCAGGCTCAGATTAGCATTTGCATTGCTATGGGTGTATGCAGGAGGCCTCAAAAGTAGTTTAACTTACACTTCGACTCCATTTGAAGCAGGGAAGGTTATTTGTATGATTTTATGTGTTTAATCTGTAAACTTTAGTTTAGTCATGTTTACATTGTCTTAAATTGTGTGTGGAGGGGCTCTAAGGAGAAACAATATTGGTGGGATTAGAAGAGAGAAGTTAAACATGATGGGATCTCTCATGATCATGTAGTCTGATCTGGATATATGGGTGGTACTGCAGGAATTATCTTGCTGTAGTCTCTGACTTGTGACTGGAAAGTAGAGCCTCATCTTTAGACAGGCAAACTTCTGTAGTATAAAAGACTTAGAGATGAGGCAATTTTGCAAGATGTGGAATTGACTTTCGGACATGAAGTGGTCTTGAAACCCAGCTCAGAAATGCTTCCAGATGAGATCTCAGGACAGGAGGTCTGGGTTACTCTTATTCTCATAAAACCATTGAAAACCATTTCAATAACATTTCTAGTTGAGAACTAAAGTCCCAGCTACAAAGAAAGCTGTTGTTCATGGCAAGTTATTATTTTCTAGATTTGTAGACTGTTGAATAGTGGAGTAAACAGGATGGAACTACACTGACCATGTGCTTCTCCTGTTTGTGTGGCTTTTTGTTGTCCTATATCATGTCTTATTTGATTAAAGGGTATATTTAATATGATATTTAAAGCTACCAGTTCCTTCAGATCCTTAACACAGATATTTGAAGGAACTTGGTGAACACAAATATCTTCAAGAAGAGAGATCAGGCCTGCTGTATTAGGCTATCAGAATGTTCTCTAGATGATTCCCTCAAGAACTGAAAAAGTACTCAAGCTAAATTTGTGTTGGACTGGAACTAAAAACTCTTAGCTGGATCTGAGGTCATTATCTCTACCTACTTTAGGTTCTAATGTGATACAGGAAACAATTGAGTTAGGTCTGTTGAAAGCTTTTGAAAACTTTATTTTTAGGCTCTGTTGTGTGGGGCTCTGCACCTTGGGCATGAAGTGAGTTGTTAGTGATCAAACTGATATCTGTCCCAAAACACTCTAAGGAATGTTTTCAAAGAGCATTCAGTTAAATAGATATGTCTCAAGATAGTCAGGTCTGGAGGGGTTTTGTGTTAAGTGCAGGTGAGATGAAATGTGAATACTTATGGTGGCCTTTTGTATATCTAAAACCAGTAAATTCAAAATTGCATAATTACAGTTGTAGTCAAGTATTATGAGATAATGATGCCCAGTAATGCTGATCTTACTGCAGCTTTAGTTTTGCAGGCCAAAATGTTCATGTGCTTGTATTGACTGAGCATGCTTTCTCTGGAAGGGGCTTGGAAACAATTCAGAAGTTGTCTTCTTGCTGCCCCCTCTTCCTGTCAGGGTCACTGGTGATGTTCCCAGTCCTCCCTGGCAGGAAGTGGCAATCACTTCTGTTCAGGTATTAAGCCTTTAGGTGGCTGCAATGATGAGAAATTCAGGTTTAAATGGAGAGCTGTCTGAGTCTCAGTGCTTCTAGTGGGGCTTCTGGGATGAGGGTGAACGAAGTGACCCTTGTAAATGAGCCCTTGCTACTCAACATGGATAAAGACAGACCTGCTTGGGCAGTCTGTTCTTGGAGGGACAGGAAGAGTTGATTGTGATCTTGCTGGGCTCTTGAGATAGTGTATTCACCCTACCCAAACGTAATCAATACTACAGAAAGTGAGGCAACTAGTAGGGAAAATTGAAGTGCTGACTATAAAAACCTGTTGCTTTCCTGCCCTTTTTTGGAGAAAGTAAATGCATTTTAAAACAGTCTTACTTGGATTAAAATAAATAAAACATATCTGAGTGTGATTTTTTTTTTTATTGTAACAGATTATATTCGGACTTTTACCTGGGACAAAAAGCTTGAAATGGTGGTGAAGTCAACTGGCATCTTGGGAGGACAAGGTAAGTCCAGAAAAAAAGCAAAGATTTTGATCCTGTTTCCTTGCTGCATGGAAGCTTTCTAGAACACTGTTGATAAAGTCAACTTCCCTGCCATGCAAATTTGTGACAGATTAAGTTGTCCGGAACGGAGGAAGGAATTGTAGGATACCAGGTTGGAAGGGACCTCAAGGATTATCTGATCCAACCTTTCTTGCCAAAAGCACAGTATAGGCAAGAAGGCTCAGCACCCTGTGCAGCTGAATCTTAAAACTGTGCAGTGTTGGGGAATCCATCTCTTCACTGGGGATATTACTCAGATGGCTGATTGTTCTCATTGTGAAAAGTTTTACTCTTTTGTCTAATCGGAATCTGCCCAGGAATATCTTGTATCCATTACCCCATATCTTTTCCCTGTGGCTCCTAGTAAAAGGAATCTTCATCTTCTTTTTAGCCATCCTGTAAATACTGAAACAGGATGATAAAGTCTCCTGTAAGCAGCTTTTTTTGTAAGGCTGAACAAATCCAGTTCTCTCAGCATTTCCTCATATGG
Organism: Petroica traversi; assembly: GCA_025920805.1. Taxonomy (NCBI): domain Eukaryota; kingdom Metazoa; phylum Chordata; class Aves; order Passeriformes; family Petroicidae; genus Petroica; species Petroica traversi. The sequence goes on from JAHLSL010000093.1 coordinate 4,656,073, forward strand.
CAGGCTTCCCAGTCCTTGGGTCATCTCTGTGGCCCTTCTCTGAACCCTCTTCAGCCTGTCCACATTTTTTTTTTAAATATAGTTGTAGGACCAGAACTGAATCCAGTATTCCAGGTGTGGCCTGGAAGCAGCACCTTCAGGTGGAAGATAATGCTGGGACACTGTGTGGGATAATGACTTTTTCTCTCTGCTGGTGATGCCCTTGTTGATGCAGCCCAGTGTCCTTCCTGCTGGCTTTCTTTGCCACAGCAGCCGCAGTAACAGCAGCACTGATCACTCACTCTGAGCTGCTTTTCCACCAGGATCATCAGTTCCCTCTCACAGAGCTGCTCCCCAGGGAGATCCCAGCCTGTGCTGTGCTCCTGCAGTATGTTTTCCAAGGTGCACAACCTTATGCTCATTTGCTGTTGAGCTTTGTAAAGTTCTGTCTTGTTGCCTTCAAGTTTATGCTGTCTGCTGGTGTAATCTCATGTGACATCTGTCTGTCCTGCAGTATCTTTAGCCCATTTCTAACAGCTCTTGACTCTCACATTAGGTAAGATGCCCACTGTGGTCTCTCCAGAGCTGTACCGGACCAGGTTTTGTGAAGCTATGGACAAGTATTTCCTCATGGTGCCAGACCATTGGACAGGACTGGGCCTGAATTGCTGAGCTAAAGCCCATATTGGGAAAGCACAAGAGGACAATGACATTTTAGGCCACTCTATTCCAGCGGTCTGTCCAGCAGCAAGCAAGAGGATTGCAGTTCCATGTCTGCACTGACCACGTGCATCATGTTGCAAAATGTTGAAATCTGCTTGCACTTTAATCCTCTCTTGGAGGATAATAAGCAAACCTGCCTCAGTAAGGATCTAAGCTGTAAGGTACCACTGAACAGCACTGATAAGAGACATCCCTCCTGTCAGTAGGGAAGGTGATGCCATCTCCTTGTAAGTACTGAACAGAAATTCTATCCAAATCCTGGTGATGAAGAAGATCTCTGGAGGTCTTGCACTGCCGAAATAGTGTTGAATATGCACAGCTCATGTTTCTGTAGTGGGTACTTGGTACTGAAAATGTGAAATAAACCCCCCAAATGTGGATGGGGGAGATAAGAATGAAGTTAATTCTGCTAACGAATTCTGCTATTGTTGCAGTGGTCTGTAATTGACCTGTTTAGGATCCACTAATAACTTGTCCTGTTTATGCTACGTAGTTTTCATTTTTACTGGATTCTGCAAACAGTATTTTTTTTAAGGCAGCTCCATATATATAATGCCCTATGACTCCATCTTCTAAATTAAGTTACTGCAGTACAGCTCCGGTTTATCTGTCATAATTTCATTTTAGCTGAATCTAGCTGAATCCCATAAAAATGGGTTGGCAGTCATCAGTATACTGCAAAACTCAAAACATATCCCTTCAGTCCTAAACAGTACTTTGATCTGAATGTTGCTCAACTTCCTGGAAACAGGTAACTAACAAACCCTTTAATTTAACAAGACTTCATTAATTATAGTTATGAAGCAGATTAACCCTTTCCTTGGTGAAGGCAGTAACTTGCTAGACAAAGTGAAGCATACTGCTTTAGAGTGACAGCTTTCTCTTTAATGCAACCATCATTCTTGGCAGATCACTTCAAATCATTTCAGCTCCCCTTTACTTTCAAGCAATGCATTTACCTCATGGTGAAATTTTGCCGGGAGAATGTTTTTCTTGCATTTGTGACATGATTTTTTTTTTGTCACTCAGATGAATGTAGTTGTTGTTTCTGCAAAAAGGAAAACCTGAACTAACAGGTATCTTGTATGATATAGATAAGATGTGCAGAGATCTGTGAGTCTCTATGACAATAAGCACTTCCTTCCATTTTTAAAAACTTTTACTCATTTTTGTAGGTGATGAGTTTACTTTTTAGTTTCACTATAATATAGGCCAGTAAATAAGAGGAGTTTTAATGAGTTTGGAAGGCAAGAATTCTGTCCTTTGACTTCCAGTCTCTGATGGAACAACATCAAGTGAACAGGGAGTCTGGGACAGGATAGCTCTTATTGATAACTTGCTCATTCTAACCAGTTGCCTGATAATGCCCTCATCACTGTAACTATGCATTGAAATGTGCATTTTTTTCATTCCTCCTGTGGTCAGTATTTTCTTCTGCAGCAGATGGTGGTGGCTGTTCAGGAGTGACCAGCAGTGGGAAACACTGAGAAAGGAAAAGGCCAGCAATGAGAATTTAGCTGTTCACTCCAAAACCAATCAGTGCAGCTCTTGTCTGAGCTGCCAGGAGGCAACAGTCATTTGTGTTGGAAGGAGTCTTCCCCACCCTATTGCAGCATTGTACTAGAGGATGAGCAAAGATGCTGGCCTTGAAGTAGCAGAAAAGAAAGTGAACTCATTTCCTCAGTACAATGTAATGATTGTTTCTGGGGGTGCAGTGATGAAGGCTGCAGTGACGTGTGCTGTGGAAAGATGACACCTTACTCCTTGCTTCCCAGAATCCCTTCAGTCCAACACAGTGCATCAGGTACAGCCGATCACCTCTGGGCTGCATCTTGCCTCTTTTGTTGAAATGTTCCCCCAAGCTGCCTGGCTCTGTGTGTGGCCTTGTCTAATGAGGCCAACCAGTCCATCAGCTCAGTGCTGCTCTCACTTCTGTGGCCTCTACCTACTGTGTTGTCTCATTGATATGAGATGACCTGCCCTGTCCCAGTCTCAGATGCAGTTTACATGTGTTCTCCTTCACTGCTTAAAGTTTACAGGGAAAGAGCTTGACTTCCCTGGCCAGCTAAGGTGACCCAACAGCAGCTAATTCTGTTGCCTTCCACCTTTGTGAGTATGTGGATTGGTGGATGGAGCTCAAGGGTGGTGGGCATGTGTGTCATGGCATCTGCACCAGGCTAACCCTTTTCCTGGGATGTGGGGCTGCTCTGTGCTGCTGCTCTGCCAGAGTCCCCAACAGATGGCTGAAAGCAGCTTGATCCTCTGTCAGTTGCTAATACTCCTCTGAACGTGACAGCACGAGGCCCTCAGCACTGCAAAAGTGAGAGAATCTTCCACTGTTTTGCATCCTGTGAACAAGGCCAGAGACACGTGAATTGTGACCTTCTTGAGCTGAAGTTAGAGCACTTGGAAAGATTTGCAGGAGTGATCTTGAGCTGGCATCAGCAGCTAATGTTTGGCCAGGCTGTGGCTGATAGACTAGGCTGGAATAAAGATTAATTGCTGGTCATGATTATCACAGTAGCTGCAGTATCAGCTGGTGTTGGGCCATCTTTGATGTCCTGTGATACAAAGCTGTAAGCATTTCTAGTTCAAATCCCAGCAGCTAAATGGGTCTCCTCAAATGTTCCATTTCAGTATAATTGTCCTGACATTTCAATTACTAGCAAGCTTAGTTTTCTCAGAAGGAGAGTGGTACTTCATGCAGAACAAATCTTTGAGAGCTGCTTGGGAGGCTGTGATGGGTCTGTGTCACTGTAGAATTCCTAAGGATGAACCCTTTGGTCAGAGCTTATTTCTTTCTTTATAACAGGGGTTTAGCATATCTGTAAATAAATCCCAGTTGCAAACATGAAGACTGAATTTCTTCAGAGCTACACTGGCTCTTCTGTTGTTCTGAGGCCTTGAGAAATATGTCTAAATCTTGTCCAAGTCAAAAGCAATGACTTTGAGTCATCACGTGGACAGCAGAATGCCTTGTAGTGGCCCAGGGATGCATTGTGTCCCCAAAAAGCACATGAGGGACTCTTGCTGGTAGAGCAGTTCTGCTGGGCTCTGAGGAGTTACCTGTGGAGTCTCCTCTGTGTGAATGACCAAAACCAAATGAATTGCTCTCTAGCTGGTGGCCAGACTAGTCATTATTCAAAGCACCTAATGTATTATAATGTATGCATTTCTATTCTACCTTGTTTCAGCTGTATTTTATAAAATTGATGTACTAAACTATTTGAGAATAACCGCCTTGACTACTTGGAGAATCAAAATGTAATGTATATAGACACAAATAAAGTGACTAAAATATACTTGAGGCTGTTCCTTGTGTGGAGCAGTTAGGTCTCATTGCACCCCATTTTCTTGATCAGAGGCAAGGCCACTGCTCACTGTGTGGGGATTGCTGTGCTGGAGAGTGCCAGCTTTGGGTGCAGTGTGAGAAGCCAGTCCTGGCTCTGTACCTCACTGCTCATCTCCTCTGATGGAGCAGCAGCTCTGGGCAGCTCCCCAGGGCAGTGGCAGTACAATGTGCAAATCAACTTTTCATAGAGTACCTTCTCTGCTGCTGCTTTTCCCCATGGTGCTGTGTCAGACAGGGATCCAGTTTTGGCCAGCAGATGGTGGGTGCCTTTGCCCAGTTCTGCCAAGATGTGGGACACATTCCAGGTATTTCCATAGGCTTCTTTTAAGTGGATTAGATAAAGAAAAAAAAAATCTAAGGAGGGCTGAAAATAAATGTCTTCTCTTGCTTGTTTCACATTAACCTGGTATATAGCTGCCTCCTTGCTAAGGCTCAAAATCATTTGTGATGAGTTCTGGGAAGGGGATTTGTTCATTCCTATAATATAAAACTCTCTCTAAAACTTGAGAATTTTACCTGTATTATGTGCCATCACCATTTTTTGCCAGGTGAGTCTGAGTTCTTTTACCTGCTGCAGTATGAAACTGCATCAGAACCTGTCCCCCATGGGGACATAAGCAAGGAAAAGATGGGATACTCAATTCAGAGGCAGTGGTGCCTTCTGCTGGTGTAAAGCGGAGTGCTGGGACTTGAGGGGCTTCTAGCACGAAGCTGAGAAGCACAACTGAAATAAAGATCCAGTGACCAAAGGTAAGATAATAAAGTAAGTGAACACAATTTCCACAAAGAGCATTGAATTACAGTTGAAGAGACAGAATACACACCAAATTTTAACCAATATGGCTCTTGTGGTCTTAGTTAAGAAATAGTCTGCACCATACAATGGTCATATACATGAATTTGGAAAACATCCTTCTTTTTTTTGCTCAACTAACTGTAATTGCTATCTGTTGGCAGGTAGAGAAGTCTATTAGATCCTAGGAAGTTTGGCAGCACGAGGAGTCTGTTCAATGTTTGGGATAGGTACTTAATATGTTGATCATTTACCTTTAGCTGTTTACTATTAAAATTGTGGTGGCTTTCCATATATGTGGATTTAAAAATTAATATTGAATTCGAGCATAGAGCCAAGACCAAGGCTGAAACTATTTGTGATTGGAATGTCTCTGTTTTCAAGTGCCAAGTTTCAGTAAATGGAGTAAGGTCTTGTGCATTCCTGTTGAAAACTTTAAATGTTGTATTATTTAAAGTCTTTTTATAAGCTGATAAAAATATATTGTGCATCCACAAATAAATGTGAAGTATACCCATGAATGGAAAAAAATCAAACTTACAATTTTGGTTAAAACATGATTTTTCCAACTGCAGATCATAAATCCAGGATGTTGCTTGAAACTTTTGCTATATTCTATTTTTCTTTATGCCTTTTAGCAGTAGTAGAAGCTAAATGTGCCCAATGTCTTGTGGGAAATTTGTTGTTTTAGGATAAGGCACGATAGCTTATCAGTTCAGTGACACTAAACAGCCATTTCTTTTAATTAAAACAAGATAAGATGTCAGAGATAAATGTAAAAGCCATTAGAATTCCAATGCCAAACAGCAGAGCATGAGGCTGGTCTTTACCCTTTCCTTCTTGTGTAACTACACATACATAAAGGGCAACCCATAGTAAAACACACAAAATATATGTATGCTGTACAATGTGGAGTAGTAGATCTGGAATTCTAACGGCAGTGCTGACACTTCCCATCCTACAGGAGAAAACTGAGGCATTGGTTATTTCAAGATGGTTTTATTCTACAATAGTGATCCTGAATGACCAGTTTAAATCCTTCAATAGTAAAAATTAGATCATGTAACTGTGAATTTGTTCTTAGGGAAGGCTGGAGATAAATAAATACAACCTTTTATAAATGGCTCTATTTGTATGGCTAGGGATAATGACAAGATTTTATTACTCGCTCCATTTTCCCCCCAGGCTGCTTATTGAAAACTCTCAGAGAGGTTAGCATGCAAAAAATCCATGAAAACTTGGAGGATCTTAGAAACCTCCATCATGTAGTTTTCTTTCTGTTTGGAAGATTATTTTCCTGCCCCCCCCACACATCCATTTGGTCTCCATCTTAGAAATTTAAAAATCTGGATGCAAAGAGAATATCTTGACACAGAATTATGTCTTCAAAATGAACTTTATTGATATTTAAACTAAATCCTCTTCCCCAAAGCCTAAATATGTTTTGAAACTTTTCCTAGATCTCATTATCCAAGAAGAGGATAGAAGTGGGAACTGCAGTTACAGTGATATGCAAAAACTGACCAAATCAGTTTGTTTTAAAATTTAAATTTTTGACTGTGATTGAGTTTGAAGTTAAATTTGGATGTAGGAAGGTCTACATTATTAAAAAATAGATACAGTCTCTTCTTACAATAAGACGCTGCATAAATGACAAATCAATAGAAGCAACCCTGAAAATAAGAGGGAAAAAACAGTTGAATGTCTCAGGTACTTGTGTCTCTTCCTTCTTGCTGCCTTCTTTATGAAATTACTTGTCAATAACAATGTATTTACAAATTTGTAATACTCCTACACTGACCAGTCGTGCCAGCTCTAAATACAAAAAGAGCAGGGAGGAAATTCCATCTGTCATATCTCGGCAGCATTTTATTGAAATCATGAAACAGTTGTTTGCAGATATTTTGTTGTCTTCTGTAGTTTTTCTTCTCTATGGAGAAGCTCTGAAAAATATTATTCTTTAGAGCAGGAATTCTAGTAAGAAGTATGAGGATATATTGCAATGTACAGTGTTCATTATTAAATTAAAGAAGGCACTTGCTCTCCTGCTTGCCTGAAGATTATATAAAAACAAAAAAATAAAACACCTAAAAACATGTCTGCAAGGAAAGGGAAAGGGACAGTGGTAATGCCAAAAGAGGTTAAGTATGTCCACAAAATACATTCATATTTAAAAGGACAATGATAAAAGTGATGATCTAATGACTTAACCAGATGCTTCTATTGCATAATTTAAACTTAATAAGTCAACACCACATTTGGATTACTTTACCTTTTCCTTCTTACTTAAAAAAAAAAGAATAAACACAATACCAAAACCAAACCAAGCAATTAAAGAAGCTCTTCAAAGTTCTGTTCTTCTGGCAGTACCACCACTGCCACAACAGAGTAATTCACTGAGGGCAAGAGCAATTTAATTCAATGAACGTATCCTCCTACAGTTCTTGATTTTATTTCTTAACCATTGACTAGACAATAATGCAACCCCAAAGCAGAATAATCATCAGGTACAACTGTTTGTCTCTCAAATAGACAATCTGTCATCGTGTTCTGCATTGCAGAGTGCTCTGAGTGCATATTCAGCCACAGGCTGAGGGCCACATTCAAAAAGCATTTGAGAAGAGACAGAAAAAAATATAAGGAACTAGTGAATGGGTAGGCAAAAGTGAGAGAGTCCACATTTCTGGTCAACTCCAGTGTTTGGCCAGGAAGAAGGTAGCTGGTATATCAGAAGAGGGACATGCAGAAACATTGCCTCCACCAAAACCAAAGTGTTTTCATCTCCCCACAGTTTAACAGAACTCACACAGTTGTGTACACCTGTGAACTCAAACTGATTTTCATGTGTCTTGTCCTGTCATCAGTGTAGCTATCCTTATATTTTCCTTGTGGTGTCTTCTGTCTTCACAGCTTCAGAATATTTTTAATCATATCTACCTCCAGTAACAGTTAGAGTTCATCCTAGAGACAAGAAAATAAACAATGGCATTTTTCTGAAAGTACAAACAAAAATTTTTTTTCATATGATTTGAAAGTTTTCAGTAGCACTTATTTTTCAACTGGACAAATGTTTCTTAAGTAGCATTCAGGGTATTTAGTAGCTGTGTGTTAATATCTTCTTAAGGTTATCCAGTCTTGCACTGAGGAGGCTTTGTAATTTGCATTTAATACTAGGGATAAAGAACAGATACTATTTGCTATTTTAGACATTTTAAACATTTTAAACAGCTGTTCTTTACAGCAAATCTTTTGCAAGAGGCCCCACAGTAAGTGTTCTTACCTTATTTCTAGCTTTTTTTCTTTTTCCTTTGTTTTCCATTGCTTCTAATTTTTCATTCAAAAGGTTAGCTATACCTTTTGCATCTCTGCTGTCTATATATTCCCCAAGAACACTTTTCTTAAAAGAAAATAAAAAAAATAGAGCATGAGTAATATGTTACACAATTTTCAGCCAAAATTCAAGAGAAAAGCAGGGCAGAATACAATGGCCCTGGTAGCTTGATTTATGATTCATGGATATATTTTTGTCTCTGTTTAAACAATGCTAATTTGCATTGTACTAAGGACCACTCTTAGCTGCTAGTTTTCAGAACTACACTGATTTTTTCTGATAATTAAAGAAACTTGAAATAGTTACAATTTGCTCACATTTACTGAGGTATTTAGGCTAGACAGCTATTACAAAGTCTGCCACTCTAATCTGTGTTTGTGAAATCTGTCAGTGTGGGTTGCTACTTTGGAGACCTAAAAAGCCTTTACTCTTTACCACAGAAAATATAATTGAATTTGGGATTGTGCAAGGAAAGATTTCTAGAATTTCCCATTTAAAAAATCAGGTAAAAGAAAAGGAAAGTAAGTTAAGCCAATTCTCTATCAGAAACCATTGAACACTTTCTCTTCTGCATTAAGACATTTTAAAAGGTCACTATAGTATTTCTGAAATTTACTAGTGTTACAAGAATAAAGGCAATTTCCTGAAACTATCTGGATACTCTTTGTATTTTTAATTTATACTATTACACTGTTAGTAGGAGATGTTGATCTGAAAGTGTCCCACTGGTAATTGAAATGGTTTGATAAGGTTTGTTTTTGAGACAACACAACCACATTATTTCATTAATTATCTATCTTAAAATACATTATATTCAAAATTGGTCTTTCAATATAGTGACAACATTTAATTACATTTCTCATTAGCCAAAATGAAGTTGTCCCCATTTCATTTAGACAGAGACTGTCTACTTTTGAGTAGCTGGTGATGGAATTGGTAAAGGTTGAAAAACACTTAGTCACCTAAGACCTTGCAAATGAAACCCTAGTTCTGCTTAAGCCCACATTTTTATTAATATTAGAATTATATTTCCATTTAGTGACTATTTAGTTCTATTAATTTGCAATTTATTATTATTGTATTACTGTCCTACTATTTTAAGTATTACTGAAACTGATGATTTGGAGATACAGTAATACAGAAGTAATAAACTTTAATATGTTACAGAAGTATTCAGTTAATTTTTAATGTGACATGGAATACATTTACTAACGGTATCTGCTCACCAGTAACACTTTACCTTTGTTCCTTGGTAGGGGTAAAACTTTACAGTAGGATAGGCTCTGATATCAGCACTCTGACAGGTCTGACCATATGCCTGACAGTCTACTTTTCCAGCTTTTACTTTTCCTTTAATGGCCTGAAAAGAAATGTTTGTTAGAAACAAACTACAAGTTTCCATGGCTGAGTATAAGCAAGTAAGAGGATTAAGCCAGCAGTGCAGCTAAAAATAAACAAAAAAAAGTGTTGCTCAGATCTTGGAAATACTTCAGAGTAGTTGCTTCTTGCTTCCCAGACTGGTCAGGCTTGTGTCAGGTGTCTCCATGTGTTCAGAGAGCCCTTGAACTGAGGGCTAAGCACAAAAGCACACCACAGCTCCAAAGGCCACTCCATTAAAAATTAAAATCTGTCTCAAAAGAGGTCTGTGTGTCTGTCTGGGGAACAGACAACACCCACTGTCAAGTGGGACCTAGAAGTGTGCATCATTCCAAGACTAGGAGGCCCATGGAAGTATTGTGGTTTCTGGATGACTGCTAAGAAATAAAGTGCTGATGAGTAAGATTTTAACCATTACAATTACAACAAGCTGCCAGTACATTTAAAAACATACCCTTGCAAGCATCTCAAATTCAGGAGCAAAATTTTGGCAAGGTCCACACCAAGGAGCATAGAAATCAATGACCCAATGATCTTTCCCATTCAGGACTTTTTCTGTGAAACTCTGAGGGGTGAGGTCTATAGACACCTGTGGTAAATACCTGTATAAAGGAAAAGTAAAAGTCATAATATATTCAAAACTTTAAACAATATCCAAATTCCATTTAAGAAAAGCTTCTGAAATTAAAAATATTAGTAGTTGGAAATCCCTATTTCACACTTTGTAATAGAGGAGAATAACTTGTTAAAAGTGGTAAACAAAATAATATTGTCTTCAGGAGATGGACAGACAGCGAGGAGTATGCTATTTCTCCAAATTTTAAAAGAGGTAAGTTAAAAGATGTAGAAACTTGAACATTTTGAATTAAGCAATAGAATACCCAAGTGTTTCCAGTTCTTGATTTATGCAGTATTTAGCTATTTATTTATCCTAGCAAGCAACTCTAAAAGCAGCTCACAATCCAAGTCTAAGGCAGTAACTTACCCCAGTGCCCAGCCTCTCAGTGAATAGGCATCTCTGTGCCATCCATTGTAGCTACTGTAAAATCACAAAAAGAAAACAAAAATCCAGTTGCACAGCAGTTCGAATTATTTTGGAAAAGAACCTATAAACAACCTACTCTGAAGAGTGGTGATAATCAAATAAATAATGGAAATGCGCATGTTTTAGGATATATTTCTGCTTTCAAATTTGAATAAATGAAAGTCTTGTAAATACAATTCAACCCAACAGAATTAAGGACTAGAAGATCAAGAGAAGAAAGAGAAGAAGCAAATATTAAGTTTCCTGTGTCAGTTCAAATTCCTGAAATGAAATGGCAGAATAAAATCACTAGTTTGAAGAAACAAAGCCAATGGCATCCAGTACAGTAATACCCCAAGAGCCTATTTTAACAGCTATGATGAACTTCTTCTATGCAACAGAGGAGGTGTATTTGTCTTGTTTCACATCATGGAATGTTTCCCAAACTAAAGCAATGTACTTACTAATATTGAGCTGTGTTTGATTTTTGAGGAAAGAGTCTGATTTCAGGATAGCCCCGAACACTTTCTTGGTGACAGAAAGAATGATATTTTTGACAATCCACACTGCCTACGCTGATTAATCCATTTAACATCTGAAAATGAAAAAGAAAATCTACCATCAAATACCTTAATCAATACTGCTGTAATTTCAGTAATATTTCAGAATTTAAGACTTAATTACTTAATTGGGGGAAAATTATCCTACAGAGCTACTAATTCTTCACAGACATTCCAACAGAATAGAATGCCAGCAATTCCTGGCTACAACTCCTAGATGAGTTCTAAATGTCTCAAAGTCATGGGCTTGTTTCCAAAGCCCTTTTTAACCCCCAGATTTTCTAATTCAAATTCCTGGAAACACTTCCAGGTATGGTTGTCAGTACAGTAATATCACTTTTGAAAATGACAGAACACTGTAATGACCTTACACACTTGTAACCAACATGGAAAAAGTGGACTACAGTATCAGTGTATTGAAGCTTTTAAAAAGCCAGATAAAAACTTTGTATTTGAAACAATACAAAACTGTCAGGTAGTTACTGCCTGTTTTGTTGGCAGACTCTAAATTTTTTCAGCTGACAATTCTCTTAAGCAGTTTTGCCATCTCAGCAATTTCACAGAAGGGGAACAAAATCAAGGAAAGTGTTTGAATGTCATTTACCCTGGCCATTTTCTTCCATTCTGGCATTAAAGCCTGACAAGGTCCACACCACGGAGCATAGAAATCCACCATCCAGATCTCCTCTCGTTTTCTTCTCTGAACTAATTCAGCAAATGTCTCTGGGGTTAGGGACACCACTGATGGATTCCTAAGATCCTAAATAAAGACAGTAATTGCACATAACTTATAATAAGTTGCACGGTGTATCCCCTATGTGCGGCCATCACATACAAAAAGACTGTGCCAAATTTTGAGAATGTTCTGTGAAATTTGCTTGCTGCTCTGGTAAGGAACACTCCACTGAAAGGCACAGAAGCATCAAAAGACATTCCTTCAACCCAAAAATCATATGCCTAATTAGTTGAGAAAAACTATCAAAAAATACACCCAGGCTCCAAAAGGGAGGTTTTCTGCCTTTTCTCAATAAAAGAAGGTAAGAGACAATAAATCCAGCTTACCTGGCAGAAACAGGCACTGTGAAACTCAGCCATGCTATTTAAGATAGAATGCAGAAGAATATATATAATGCACTATGGGCCTCTGAATGCCAACTGAAAGACTAATTTCCACCTGTTTCTGCATGTGTGTTCTTGAAGCTGCTCTTTCTGAGCTACCTGGAGAGAACTGTCTCTTCAAAGAGTGAGAAACAGCCTGTGGATATAGCAGTGAACCTGAAGGCTGGAGCCGAGCTGGGTGCCAGAACTGTACCATCAGCAATGACCTGTACCAGTAATTTGCAGTTCTGTCAGTTCAGAAAGCTCAAGGGCAGCTGAAAAATGTGGACAGCAGCAACCTAACTGACAAAAATATGAACCCCCTCCTATATTGAGGTGTATATGTGAAGCATTTTCACCTTAAAAGTAGGAAGTGATTAATTCCTTTACCCTCTCTGTAAGACAGAAATCATTACTATTACTTCACAAATTGGAAGGGATCTGTATTTTTTTGCTAATGATCTTGAAGAAATTACTTGACAGGTAGGGAAATGAATCCATTAGGTGTCAAGTCTCTGACTGGCAGTTGCTGGATCACTTTTGTTGCCCAAGGTTTATGCACCTTTTATTTTCCTTGTCTAATTAGAACAAAAATTAAGAATCTTAGAATCTTCCAACTAAAGAACACATCTGTGCATGAACTGCACAGAACAAGACTGCAATAGACATTTTCATGTACATACCTCTATGAACTCCAAGATCTGCTCAGCAGAGTGATGCCCTTCATACTCGTGAACGTCAGACTGATTGAACACAACTGTGGTTGGGTAAGCTCGAATGTTATGCTGACAAAACAGACAATAACAAATTGCATGAAGTCATTAAGGTTCTTGGACTTGTCTCTGTCATTGGTATTAGTGGCTCACAGCTGCTCATCTGTTCAGTTTGTACAGTACAGGTGCTCAGACTTGCATGCAGGTGAGAATCTCTGTACAAATCAGTACAGAGAAGACGCCAACTGAATTCAGAGATAGCATAGTGTGTTCTCAATTTAAAACCAGCCATGCTCCACAAATCCAGGAATTAATCCATGGCCTCCTAAGCCTTAGCTTTAAAACTGTTCCCAGTCCTCAGATGGAATGTCTCTACTGTATGAATAACTATTGTTTACCACTGAACACAGATGGTTTCCGTCATTTGAGTTCCTCAGTGGGTAAACACATCTAAATAAAACTTGAAAAAGCTTGTCCTTTTTTGCTCATTTTCCCTGTGTTTTCAGATATTAACCCCACCCCCAGAATGATTAAATTCTGAGACTTCTGAAGTCTTCCAGTAACACTATGAACTTAGAATAAAATCTGACCTGTATTCTGCATTAATACATTGTCTGTAGTGGTTACATTGTTTGCTCCTTTGAAAAAAATTATGATACAAATGCCTGTTGAATTTACTGCCCTTTAGGAAAGTAACATTAAAGGACAAGCATTGTCTGCCCATATCCTTCTACCCCTAACTCAAAGAAAATAATACTGTTTGAAAGGATTATGTTTCTATTTCTTTATTTTTAGTTCCTGCAGCTTACCATGTTGCAAAGGCCTTCATGGACAGTACAGTCTAGAGTTCCAAATTTAAGCTGACCATAAAGATGTTTAGATGCTTTCCTCAGCTCTGGTAACAAAGCTCGACAAGGAGGACACCACTAGAAAACAAAATGCAAGTGAGTGCAATTGCTTTTCCCACAGGTAACTCTCAGGAGAATACCTGAGATTAATATTCTGCTGCTTTTACCACAGAGCCCACTAAATACAAAATCCAGTTAGGAACTAGAGCTACCAGGGAATGAGGAATTAGAACACACTCTCATGATGCTGAAGGGCACTATTCAAGATACTCCTTAGTACCTTGTGACACAGTTACAGAACAGATTTTAGAAGAAGGAAAATGTGGATATTAAATATTTACCGGTGCAAAGAAATCCACAAGCCATGGCTCCTTATCTTTGTCAGGAAAATTCTGAGGCCCCAGTGTGATGACATGGGAGTTCACACTTTCTTTGGCAAATGCAACAATGTCATATAAGATCTTCTTTCCTTTAAAGGGCAATTTAGAAAGAAAATTTAATTTTTACCTGAGACATGTCATTAAAAAACTGTGAAAGCAACAGGAGTCTTTCAGATCCCTTGTCTAATCTTTAAACACAGCCTGCTTAAATAAATTTAGCAGGGACTGACTTGCTTTTTCTCAGGAGGACTATGTTAAACTGTCCAAACCAACAAAGGCAGGATATACTGAGAGTTGATATGTGGCTAAATATTAAACTGGACAGTTACCCAATATTAGCAAAATAAATACTTTATCCAAGACAAAACATTTTTTTGCCAAACAAAATGACGAAATTTTTGTGACAGGATTATTGGTCATTTTACCATCTTAAAAGTGTTGGAATTAAATAGTACACTTGACTTGGCAAAGGCATTCACAAGGTAAAAACTTCAAGCAAAATAAATTATACTCATAAATCACAGCTATTTAGGTGTGTATTCCTGATCACACAACTCCAATAGGCCATATCTTCGATACTCTTTGTATACATATTTGTCAGCAGAAATGAGTTTGTCTGAGAATAGGGAACTTCAGGTTAATCAAATCTGAAGTCACTGCACAATGACTTAACAAGATTTATTACTGTTCTTAGATTTTAAACTGTTGAAGCCCTGCAACATAGAATATAAAAAGCCTGATTCTTTTGAGAATTATTTTCTCATGAAGACTGGAGTGAGATGGCTATTGGTAAATGCCATCTATCTTCTAAATAGTTAATCAAACCATTCAGAAAAAAAGCCTGTATGCACTGTAGTCCAATGTACTTTTCCACTGTAATCCCTACCATTATAAAAATGCTGTATGGATGTGACCTCTTCTTGCCTTGTCTGCAGCAATGTAAATTGCAGAAAGTATAGAAGGCTTTTCCTTATATACCAATTATTAGATGCATGGGATCATCTCTTCCCCTTGACAAGACTAATCTTTTCTAAACAGTGAAAAAGTTTACACTTTTCCTGTTTATTACAACATTGAGGTACTGACTTAATCCTAGCAGGCTGTTTCTAATACCTCAGAGGCTGAAAAATGAGAACTTCATCTTGCATAACTGCCTTGTGCCACATTCTGGATGAAGCTACACCTGTTCCTGCAAGCTACAGTTTGGCTTCTTGAACCAGCATTTCTGAATCCTTTCAGCAGTAAATAATAACATAGTTCCAGCCTTTCCTGAAAGGAAACTGTGATGTTGGAAATGAAAGGAAGTGGTAAAAGTCTCAATATCTTGGACAGAAGTTAACAAAGCATGGAATTAGTTTTAGTGCAGTGATACAGAAAACTAAATCCAAACTGGCTGCACTGTGTAAGCAGCAAGTTAAGCCTCTCTGAAGGGAGTGTCTCACAGAATTCTTTCTTTATCCCACCCAAAGCAGCTGCTGTCCTGATCAGCTTCAGAGGTTTCATTTGTATGGAATTATGTAAATGATGTTGAAACAGACAGCTCAGTAAGGACAAAATACATCCCTTGGCATCTGATGACTACATCCCAGGAGAAATAGAAAAAAGAAAACCAAAGGAAATTTTAAATAGTTTGTGCAAGGCTACATTATGGTCAGAGGAAAGACAGCAAATATTAAAGCTACAATCTGTTCTTTGGGAAACCAAATGCACTTTGCCAAAGATATCTCAAAGGCATTAGGTCATGATTTAAACTTGCCAAAGTTTCCCTTACCATGATGGATTTCATAATCTCCAGTTCCTTTTCCTTTGAAGACTGCTAAACAAGGCTGATAAACATATAGTTTGTTGCAGATGGTTGGTGAGGAAAGACAGTCAAACTTCCCAACCTGTATTTAACAGACAGTGCCATTTTAATTAAAGCAGCCTAATTTATATCAATTAACGTATTTTGAAAGGCGGTAAGAGTTAGAAAAGAAAGTAAAAATATTGAAAACTAATAGCCTTTTTATGAACAACAGAGATCTAAAGACAAATTGATGTTCAAGGAAAACTACTAGCACAACTATGTTAGGGTTGTTTACTAATTTTTAATTTAAACGCCAAAATGGGAAATAAAAACCTAAAGAACTCTCTTTCCCCCCCCTCCAAATATAACAACAAGGAAGCAAGAAGACATGTAAAATGAATGTGACATTAAGATTCTTCTAATCAAAGCAAGAATTTTTAAAAAATACATACTTTATAGAATAATACAATCCATAGGCCTTAAGTACAAAGTTTGAACTTGGTTTCTTTTTAGTAAGAAAATAATCAACATGATCACAGGGTTTTCTGAATAATCAAATTATAGTTCCACATACATTAATTTGATGTCTGAATGTTAATTTGTAATTAGTAACTGAATGGGATCTGCAGCAACAAATCCAACCAGAGAGCAGATTTAAAAGATAATCTCTCTCTACTTTTAAATTATTCAAAAGGTACAGGAAATTAAGTGATTGCTTTAAATAAAAACCTTTCTGCAGATCTACTCTATGATAGTATAACTCTTTCAGTAGCAGAGGTGACATGTGGTGGTAACAGCTAAGAAACAATGAAATAACAATGAAAAATAATAACAATGAACACCATGACTTGTTCTTGGAATGTAAAGGGCATTTCACATTAGATGAGTGAGCACTCTTACCTGAATGTGCTCATCTTTAAGTAAAAATTTCAGTTTCTTAAATTCCTGCACATTTGATTTATCACCCTCCCCAAACTGGAAGAAAAGCAGCCACCGGTGATGGGCCAGACGGTCCTTTAAACCACAGGGAAAAAAACCACAACAAAACCACAACAAATTAATCTCAACTACACCAACATGTAAAACGTTTTGTGTTTTATAAAGGCACATGTCCAGTTGCTCATCTCCAAGAGACCTCCACTCAACAAATTCTTTCACATAGTCCTTCCACTAAACTTCTTTCACTGCATCATAATCAAGGAAGTGGAAAAATCTGAGAGCAAGCTGGCTACAAGCTGCACTCTAATATTTGTTGTCTCTGTGTGCATTTCCTGTTGTAAATTACACTGCTATGTGAAACTGCAAGTGTGGAAAGAAATTTCCTTTTTTCTTTCCTCCAAGACATGAGTTACTTTTAAGTCTCTTAATTTCAGTTAATATATAACTTATCATAGATTAACAAGTATTTTCTTTTTCTTTCTTACATTACCAAACAAAACACACTTAAACCAAAATTCTCTACAATGTAGTTGGTTCCAAAAATAACTAGAAAACAGCAATTGCAGAGTAATTTGCAATGGCAATTTCTGTGATTTTCTATATTCCTATAGATTCTCCTCCCCTTACTTTTGTTATTTTGCTAAACAACAGAAGTAAAAGTAGACAAACAGTGTTGAATATTTTTGGGTACAGATAAAAAGAAGTAATATTCAGTAAATACTAGGTCGTTGTGTCAACAGGAGTTGAAAAATGTAGTAAATAACAATAAAAATATAAAAATATATTACTTGAAGAAATCTTAGAATATTTAAAAAAGATTACCTCTAATGATGCTGCAGAGATAATTTCAAAGTCTGGTAGATGCTGCATTACTTCCTGATATATTTCTCTGGCATCCAAGGAGTTAAGAAACTAGGATGGAAAGTTAACTGTCTTTATTATAAGGAATTACAAACATCAACCTGATTAATACTGAAAGTGTCAGGGCATTTATTCTGATTTGTTCCCTTCAATCAAATGGAGAAGACAGTTAATAATAGTTTTATTTGATCAACTTCTTTTTCATACATATAATCTAACAAACATCACCCTCAGAATACTGCTTTTAAGCTCACATGCCCACAATATTAAACTCAAGAAATCATATTTTGTCAAGACAGGGACCAAAGAGTGTGAAATTCAAATTTCTCACCAAACCCAACAATCAAGTTTACAAGATTTCCAATCTAGTTTTACAGCCTTCCTTAACTGCACTATAGAGATATTTAGGTTCCCTTGACTTGTAACATTTTGGAAGTAATATGAATCAGTAACTGAGTTGGTAAGTTAAAAGGTTCAAAGTAGGTAGGTTGCAATTTAATTTCCTCCTTTTAAAAATATAGGTAACAGTAGTGACAATAAAGGAACAAGTCGTGCTTTAAACAGAAATGTCTCCCATCAATTAGGGAAGGTAAAACTCCCATACAAATGTAGGTTGCAATATTAGAATAGAACTGAGCAGTAAAATTTGTACTGACAGACACTGTAGGAGTACTTTTATCACACATGTCAGGGGAGCATTTCTCAAACTTGTGAAACCTAAGGCATATTATTTCTGGAATAAAAAAGTAGGGGCACATCAAAGATCACAGAATCATTTAGGGTGAAAAGACCTTTCAGATCATTGAATCCAAGCCTTAACCAGCTGCCAAGTTCATTTCTCTAAACCATGTCTGCAAGTGCAACATCTACACACAGCTTTTAAACACCCCAGGGGACACTGACTCAACCAGGTCCCTGGGCAGTTCCAATGCCTCACAACCCTTTGCTGAAGAAAGCTTTGCTAATATTCAATCTACACCTCCCCTTAAGGCCATTTTCTTGTCCTATCAGTTCTACTTGGGAGAGGAGACTCCCAAGCTTGCCCAGCACAGCAGCAGCTTTAGAAGCAGCTCTTGGGCCAGCCAGAGAGCCCTGGACTCCCAGGGCTGCTCTGGGAGGCTCTGGGGAGGGCCAGGCAGAGTTCAGGCTGCTGCTCCCTCTCCCAGCAAACTGGAACCACCTCCAGCATCCCTACCTGAGCACACACAGGGATATAAACCCACAGCAGAGCATACAAACTTAGAAGAAAAAAAGCAGAAAGCACCTTTTCAATTGTGCATAATCAATTTGGAAATGATTTATACATTGCTTTAGCACGGTTATCTTTGTTTTATCTAAATAAAGAAAAACAAGTCATACCAAAACACCTCCTTTCTCTTTGTTATTTATGGTGGCTCCAGGTGGAAAGTATGCAGTAGTACTAGATGAGACATCTAAATTATCACAAAGCTCACCCTGGGTGCCACAGTCCATCCAGCCCACATTAACAAGGCCTTCCTGTAATTAGGAAAAAAAACCACACAAAACAAATCCAAAGAAAAGTATTTCTTAATTTTGTGCAGAAATGCTTTTGAAAGTCCCAACACAGGCAATTATATATAACACTCAGAAAATGAAAGGAAACAACACTGTAGTTTATTACTTAATATTCATTCTTACTTTAAAAAAATCTTAAAACATTAATATTATTTCAGCAGCTATTCAGTCAAAGTATTGACTTCTTCTAAAAGTTAAGAGGTGACATCTTGGTTCTACTAAACTCAGTGAGAGCTTTAGTTACAATTTGATGCTTTCACTTCTGTTATTTTGTTTTAAATACAACAGGAAATGTTTTCAAAGAGAAACACTGCTTACCAACATGCCAGCTAGCTTTAGGCGGGTTTGGTAACTCAAGCAATCTGCAAAACAAAAATTATTTATTTACAAACATGAAACTTCACCTTATTAGTGCACTAAATCTACTCTTGCTTAGAATTGCCCCTTTCCTCCCAAAAAAGGTGGTAATTTCTAAGGGCATTCTTCCTGGCTGTTCATCCAGTATTTCTGGAGTTGTCACTTCTATCAATAATCAGCACTTAATGCCTATCTACCCTAAGTTAAAAAAACCCCACAAATAACATTCCCTTCCTTCACCAACACAGAATTCTCATTTAAAAATTTTACTATTTTCTTTACTGTATTAAGTCTGACCCTTAAAATTTGTCAATCAATGTTTAAAAAAAAATAAATCTCATTTTCTACAGAGTCTTGGAATGATAGTTCAATGGAAATTTCAATTTTTTATGACACAAATAATAATTCACTACAATAAATACATCATATGATTTAACTATCCATCCAGACTTTGAATAGTTGCCTTTGGATGCAGATTTAAAAAAAAAAAAAAAAGACTCATCGACCTCTCTTTAACTGAAACAAGGTTAAAAACTTATTAACAAAAGGGCTTCAACTTGAAATCAAGCTATTTACAAATGTAAATCCAAGACTGCAGCTCTGCTTATTCAGTTCTTAGAACAAAGGTCTCTTCCTAAGGGTGAGAAATCTTTATTTGCCAAAGGTGTAGTGCATTTACTTAGCTGGACCAGCTAACCAAAATAACTTTCTCATTTATTTTATCCAGTACAGATCCCAAGAAAGCCAGGGACAAACAGCTACTAAAAACTACTGTGATGTGAAACCAGGGCTAAGAGCCAACTCTTGTGTGCAAACCTAACTTAAGAGAAATTATTCAGCTAAATTTTAATACTGGTGGTTTAAGGGGGAGATACAGCCTTTCTTCTGCTCAGCTCTCATGAGCAGCTGGCAGGTACCTCAGCAATATCTGTCACCTGAGCTGGAAACTGAAGGGAGAAGCCTTTTCTGCCACTCCCCCTCCTGAGGGGTTACACTCCAGTGCTGCTTTAATGACTCACAGCACATTACAGAAGCACAATAACATAATTTTTCCATTAATGTCCCTTCTACCAAATTGCCTCTAACACAGAGCTTTAATGACCCACAGGCCAAACACTGTGGTCACCTAAGATGCTTTAACATTTTTTTTAGTAGCAAAAGGGATTATGCCACTAACAGCAGATGTCCTTTTCTTGTCACCTTACTTGAAAAGTGTTTCATATGCTTACCCCCACGTTCAGCACAGAAGGTGATCAGCCAACCAACACCAGAAGCAAATGAAGTTTCAATAGCATTTACAAAATTTCCTAAGAGTGAAACAATTTGCATCAGTTTGCGACTAGTTAAACGTGACCATGAAACAAGGGTTTATATTTGTTTTAACAAATTTCAGAAACTATTTTTAACCTCAAAAGGAAGACTTAGCAACAGCTGACAGATTCAGTCATATGCATAGTTCCTGTAATATTTTGGGTGGTAAAAACAATTTCAACAACAGCCCCCCAAGCAAAACACGTGAACATTACCTGCCCATAACTCAGTGACTGTGCTTGTAACATACTGCATGGCAAAGTTCTTTAGGCTCTCTTTTGACCTGTCTCCATAATATTTCACTGGTTGCTACAGAAGACAAAGAGTAAAGTTTATAAAATTAAGGGAAAAAAAAAAAAGAAGGCAAAAACCTCCTAAAACCTACTGTGTTCTTCTGACAGACTTATGCAACTGCAGGACCAACCCCTACTACCACTCTAACTGTCTGCTCCTTCCCATATTGGCAAGTTCAAAATTTAACCTTAAATTTTTTAATGCGATTTCTCTCCAAATGCTGCAACACAAGCATAGTTTAGTCTTATAAAGACCAACTCCCAATGACTGTATTTCTATTTAAATAAAAATTGCTTACATCACTCCATTTAGCATTCTCAAAACTTATCATTGTCAAAATATACCCATCTATTGAAGTGCAGTTTGTACAGCACCCCAGCACCACAACTTAGCAAGCAGCTATAAAGAGTGACAAACATCATGCAGGTAGCCTGGAGGGAATCTTGTGGATGGAATTTTCAAGTACAAAGCATTGTAGGTTTGAGTCTAAAGAATATGATCATATGCCTAAAGAAACTTGAAAATTCCATTACAACACTGTAAGAGAAACTGTTCAAGCAGACTTGTTGCTTTGCTACAGCACCTCTGCTGACAGAAAAATGATTCACATAAACCATTGTAAAAATATATTAGCATTTATTTTGAATTATATATATAATACAAATAATATATATTCACGAATTTATATTTTTAAGTTAACTTGGTAAATTAATTTGACCAAGGTAAAGAAAAAGTTGTATTTATTAAAGGAAGTAACATAGTAAACCAGAAGATATTTATATTAATCTCTATGATTGAACAGTATTAAAGAAATATTTCTCCACATTTCATTCTAAAAACACTTGAAGTGTTATCACTCACCATTCCAGTTTTGAAAACGTACAGACTGGGGTAGCTGTTAATGCCTTTAATTCGGCAAAGCATTCTGTTATCTCCACAGTTCACAGCTCCAATGCGTATCACTCCATCCAGCTCCTTTGCAAATTCTCTCCACTAAAAAAAAAAGTCAAAAAAGAAGCTATTTTCCTAGAAAGATATAATGAAAAATGAGCTCGTGTTTTGATTCTGGCATTTTGAATTGCTGTCTTTGGCTTCAGCTTCATTAAGTTTTATGCTATTAAAACCAATGAATTGTCAGAGATAATTTACTTGGCTTACGTACTGTAGGTGCTAAATCATGGCAGTGGGAGCACCGAGGAGAATAAAAATTCACAAACCACAGTTCTCCTGAGTTAACAGCAGCATCTAGATGGAGAGAAGAAAATTCTAAGTAATGCACACCTGTAATGAAGTTTGAAGGTATGTTTTTGCTATAATGTATTCCCTAAAAGCTGTATTAAGTATTTAATGTCAGTAACAGTAACTGAGATGAGATAAAGATTGTATCTCACTTGCACATACTCAATGCTGTAGGCAGGTGCACAAAAATCATATTTCAAAAGCTATCAGCACCCTGACTTTCAGCAGGTTTTTTTCTGGTTGCAAAGTCTGGTTGCAAAATACAAGTTCTAAAAGATTTTTACCCACTGGAACTTTCCATTTCCTTATATTACTTTGTGTATTTAGTGGGTTCCGCTAACTGACTGGATTTTGCAGAAAAAAAAAATTAGAGAAGTTCCACCAAGTGCATCTTTATACAAGACAAACGGTTATGATAAATTAGGAGAAACCAAATTTTAATTCAAACAATTTCCTTTTACAGATCTCACAAAGTAACCCTGAAACTTAATGTAAACCATTTATGGATATTGCTCTATTTGCTGACTAGTGCTTAACAGGAAACATTAAGAGGTATTTTTTTGTTGTTGTTTTCCCATGAGAAGATGATTTTCCAACAAGTGTTTGTAAAGACAGGCAAGAAATGCCTATTAAGACACAGCTCAGAATGCAAAAATATACTTTGGGTTGTCAAGTTGTCAAATAGCCATTAATTTTAAAAACTTACCAAATTCTCCTCTATCCAATGTTATAATTTCCGGATCATCGTCATAAATACCTAACAAAAAAAGCGAACAATTGCTTTTTATTTTTCCATTTTTAAGATGAAGAAACAAACTATAATCTTATGCACAAGAGAAGACTTTAAGTTGAAACGCTAAGCTGGCAAAGAGGGTTTACAAAAATGCTATGCTTGTTTAGTAATGGGGAACCTGAGTTTAACCTCTTGCTAGCTGACTCTCATGCTACAGAAGCCATTACCAGAACAGTTCTTTTGATAATTTAGTAACCAACCACAGAGAGAGCAGAGAATTAGAACTAGCATTAGAAATAACATCATCCAGCTGTCAGGTAAAAATTCAAGAAGCCTCAGCTCTCACTGAGAGCTTTATGTCATGTCCAGAAGCTTCCACACTTTCTCTCAGCCTCTGCTAATCTAAACATTCAGATCACAAAGGTGTTTCCAGCCACAAGCCTTTCCACTAACAAAATGTATGAATGCAGTGGAATGAAGTGGACAGAACACAGGTAAGGAAGACACAGCTAACCAGTCCTACCTAGGGCATCACTACAAAACACTCCACTACTTCAACTACACAAGAAAGGCAGTGCAGAGTACCAAAAATACTATTAAAGAGCATTATATTATGCTACTATGGTTGTAGATCTTTTACAGTACCTAACACAGTGGGATGTCATTTCACCTGAAGTATTCAATGATTAAATGCAAATAAATAATGAGAGAAATTAATTTCTACAGGTGACAAGGTATTTTTTATACTACTATCCACTTGTATCTCATGTAATATAACACATACACTCACCCATGCATATAAATATATATAAATCTGTATTTTTATATACACAGACATATATAAAATATAAAAATAGATGCCCTCCAAATGACTGATTGATAGATATTTAAAGATACTGTTTCCCAATCAAGCAGTGAAACTTTAGGCAGATAAAATTTCTTGAATTTGTTTATCTGAAGAAGTTTAGGAAAATTTCTATATTTTCCTGTGACAGTTGCACCACTGGTTTATTCAATATCAATCTGCACAGACATTAATTTCTTAGAGATCAGGACATATTAAATCAAACAACACCAGAAAAAAATAGTTGCCAAGGTGGAGGTTTCTTTCAGCTCTTTCTTTCATCCCAATCAAGCAATGTTCCTCAATTCCCTGTTTTAGTTTACTCCTGTTACAGCGGCTCTGAGAATCATTTACTGCAGCCTTTCCATACAGCTACCTACAATTTGTTGAGACAAACCTTAAATAATTTGTTTCAAGTTCATTTTAGGTATGATTCTGTAATTGTTTTCAATTTCTACTACCTCTTTACTTATTCTAACTGCATAACTGCATATCAAATAGGCTTGACAGTGCAAAAAAATTCCTCTCAAAATCCCCTTCAAGAATACCAAACAAAATAGTCTTCCTGCATTAAAAAGTTAAAATAATCCTGATGAAATATTAACACTGATATTTAAGTGAAGAAAAAAAAAAAAAAAAGCTTTGCACTTTAAAAAAAATAAACAGTAAGTTAGATGACCTATAAAAAGGCGAGCAGCAGGAACAAAAGGCTAGGTAAATAGATTGCATCTTTGGGTAGCCATTAACAGGGCAAATAAAATACTGAGCCAGCAGAGACAAAGTGACAGCTACAGAGCAGACAGAACTCTGCAGAGGGGACATCAGAAACGTGTGAAAAGCTCTGACAGAGATCTGAACACTGCATTTCCTTGTGACTGCTTTGGGCAAATCCCAAACACACACCAGAACTTACCAAAATCATAGCGATAGAAGTGCCAGCTTTCGTAACGACCCCCCTGCTGCTGATCCTCCAGACCCTTCTCTCCATATTTATCGTACTTCTTCCGCAGGTCTTCATCTTTCAGGACTTCGTACGCTCTATTTATTTTCAAAAAATTGTCATGTGCATTTGGATCGTTCTGCGTAAGGAAAACTATAATTAGTAATCAATTAATAAACCATATTGTGCATTTAATGCTGAGAAAATGATCTTGGGAAATACTTCTATATCCCTGCTAAGGATGACAGTTGTGATGGAAGCAGGCATTGCACAGTGATCTCAAAACAAACTACAGTAAAGTTTTCCTTTCATGAAGCCAGATGTGTCTCCTTACTTCTTTATCCTCACTAAAGTACCAACTGAAATACAAAGTGAACTGGTAGGAGGTCGTAACATTCTCCAGTGATCCCTCTCCTTTCAACTCTTCAGTGGAATTTAAAAAAAATACTCAAGAATGAAAACATACCATTTCCTCTATAATCTTTTCCACTCCCCTAGAATCCCTACTTGACCAGTTCAAAATCTCTGCTATAAAGAGATTCATCCCTTCTGGTCTTGCAGTATAGACAGATGCCTCCTCTTTTATTGAAAAAGCATTCTTGTTCTAGGTAGCCCGGGAATTAGAATGGTGAAAAATCTGCAGACATATTTTGAACCCCAGTTTGGGATCTGCACTGGTGCAGTGCAAGAGTGGTGCACAAAATGTCCCACACAGTCCTGCTCTTTTAACTTCTGCTCATACATGTAATTCTAAAGACACTTTTTCTCAAAGATTCTTGACTTTTTTTTTTACCTAGACAGACAGGAAATTAACTACCATTATGGAATTTGTCTAATGGCTTCATCTTCTATATATCATCTAAGGTTGAAAAATCTTTAGTTCTATCTACATGCTTAGAAACCACAGAATCTGACCCCAAATGACCCTTATTTTGAAGTATCAATATAGGGAAAGCAAAACTTTAATTTAAAAGCTACAAGTTGGCATTCCTGACTTTGCTGACATTAGACTTTCTCTCTGAGCTCTGTCAGAGCTCCAATGTAGTCAGTGAAGGCAGGCCCTGAGCCCTTATGAAATATTGCTGTCCTGTGGGACTCCGTGTAGTTGTACACAAAGAGATTAAAACCCTTTTATTTCCCATGAATTTCTGCTTATTTCAAGTCATTTCAAGGACAAACTGATGATACTTAAAAGTGATTTCTTTGTATTTCAGAAGTATGGTAGCACAGACTTAGCCATTCCAATCTTCTCTCTCCAGTTAGTCCAGAACACTTTATAACCTCCACCATTACACCCTGGCTATCCCAAAATGTCTGTCATGTCCTATTTGATACTTGGAGACTGATGTCTCAGAACAGGTTGTTCTTATTTGATGTTCAGAGGAGACTTCATGGTAGGTAAACAGCAAGTGCCCCTAAGCTAAATGGAAAAAGGAAAATTCATCAGCTTACCAACAAGGTATTACGGTTTACATGTAAGTTTTCCTCTAGTTACAAAATATAACTGAGCATTAAAGAACCCTGACTACTTCTTACTACAGCAATTTAATGCAGCCCAGTCACTCTATCACTTTTTGTTCATTTTCTCTGCAGAAAACCTGAGCTCAACTGTATTATCAGGCGGTTACTTCACAGGGACAGAGAAACATTTTTGATAAATTAAAACTGTATTTTGTTTAAACACTAAGATCCATCAAGTCAACAACTTTGACTTAGTAAACAGGTAACTTACCTGATTCTTATCAGGGTGCAACTTTAATGCCAACTTTTTGAACGCTTGTCGTATTTCTCTACTACTTGCTTCTTTGGATACTCCAAGTAAACTATAGTAGTCCTGATCAGTGCACACAAGAACTATTATACATAGTAAAACTAGCAATAAAGGCCTTTTGAAACATTTAATATAATCTC
Organism: Petroica traversi; assembly: GCA_025920805.1. NCBI lineage: Eukaryota > Metazoa > Chordata > Aves > Passeriformes > Petroicidae > Petroica > Petroica traversi. Next base: position 4,683,002 of record JAHLSL010000093.1, read on the forward strand.
CTTTGGATGCTAAAAACTCCATTATGAAGCTTTTGGAAATTTCACAGGTCCTGATTCAAAGAGACTTTGGGAAGTGTCTCCAGTAAATGTGCCAACATTCAGAGATACAGCTGTATTTATGGTAGAGCTCTTCAGAATGCCTGTTGTTCTACTTCACGTGATGAATCTTGCTAATGAGACACCCTGTAAGGCGACAGAGGAAAAAACAATTAAATACTACTTATTCAATAAGCACAGGTTAGTAACTAACGCCACCGTCAGGTGTTCACGCAGGTGAACATTTCAGTTTCTGGATGACTAATTCCCCTCTTTCTGAAGGCCACACAAGTGGCAGCCCATCTCTTAACTGCGCTAACCGTGCTCAGCTTCACTGATCGACACGTAAAGCCCCACACCTGTATCGCATTATAAACGGCGGGTTTAGGCGGGCTCCCCCTTTACCTTCAGCAGTGCCGGGGTCATTCCGTGGGAAGGGCCGGTGCCTCGGAGCCGCCGCCGCCCCGGGGCGGGGGCTGCCG